>OY829517.1:1596834-1824737 GCA_963691665.1 Clepsis dumicolana
CTGCCAAAGTGCGTGCTCCCAGAGGAAGGACTACAGATTAGTCCGAAACAGTCTGGCTGTATTCGACTGACATAAAAGTGAGTGATCGTTTTACTTCACTATAGTTATTAGTACTTCGTTATCGGTAGCAAAGTGGTGGTCGTGTAGCATCCATTCCTCGGGGCGTCTGTGGCGTTCTCCACTCCCATCTCCATTATCTCGAGGAAGTCATAGCTGCAGCTGCAAAGAAACATCACATATAAATCATCTCGTAAAAGTGGAAGGAAAATGATCTAGAGGGCGTAGCCCGAAGCGATGGTCTGACTGAATCTCCGAAAACCTGAGGCCGTGTTGTCGCGCTCGGCTTCGCTTTGGCAGCCATCTCTTTCTTGCACGATCTTGTACCGTTTGTCAGAAAAAGATGGCGAATGTCAAAATGAAGCAGAGTGCGTTAGACAATAAGCCTTGTGGAAATGAGCTATGGCACAGCGTTCCACCGCGCAGAAGAGTGGAGGAAGGCTGTTGATGGCGTCTGTCGGGGTCACGATTCTCGACAGTGGGTTGGGGGACCGACTGAGGAGGAGGTAGGTAGGTAGGTAGTATAGCTAAGCATTTGATACGACACGACGATCAGATACTAAAAATTATAGATGGAAACATTGAAGGAAAGAGAGGTAGAGGAAGGCCAAGATATTATTCTCATAGTAACTATTTGACACGTTTACTCGAACGCGAGACGCTTTACACTTACACTAGAGACTCTGTATAGAGATAGTAGAAAAACCTTTCCAACGGGCCAGGCAAAAATCAATCTTATGGCAATTTCATAAACATGTTGACAGGGGAAAACTTTTCTCGCTTTAGCTATACATACATTTACATTTGATTGAACACACAGAACTAACAAAGATAGAGATACAATTTCACCGCACAGACCGTAACATTTAGTGTGGGTGTTTGATCGATGCTCGGACTCAGACGACCGCACAACGTCGTCAGAGTGGCATTACTATTGGACTTTTGGATTTTATAATATTTTAAGCTCAGATAATTCACACACAACATGACCAAGATTCAGTCTCCCATAATACTATATCGACTACAGGTCGTTCTGCAGTTACACTTTTCACACCACTGCATTGAGCTTTTTAAGGCGGTGCTTTTTCGAATTTCGAATTAAAAAGTGTGCAAGAAGTTCGTTTGCTGAAATTATCGAGTAAATTATTTTTTATATATTTCTGTGTAGTTCTACAAATATCAATCAAAATTCAAATCATTTCTTTTATTAGCAGCCTGTAAACATACCACTGGTATATAAAGCATGATTCAATGGGTCGAGCGCGACTTTTCGAATCCTGCGTCACGTAAAATCGAATAGTAAACTTTGTCGAGTTTGTATGACGTTTGGAACAGCGCCCGCCCGTGAGCGTATTTGGAACCAAAATTTAGTATGAGGTTTCTCGATCTCGATACGATAACCGTAACGTTACGCAGGATTCGACAAGTCGAGCTCGACCCTCAATACATCAAAAAACTCCGCTACCAAACGAAAGTGATATGTTAAACGAGTCAAGGACGACTTTATTCAGTAGTAACCACGCCGTATGTAAAGTGAAATCCTGCATAATATGGCATAAACCATCCAATTCGTGTGAAGCTGGCAGTTCGATTTGGGCATGCTAATGTTGAGACAAACTATTCGAAACTCTATTTTGTATTCAGTGTGGGTGAATTTGGTTTGGGTGAGATTTAAACAGATTATCATATTGTTTATGTATGAAATAAAATATGAATGAAAGTGACAGCTAAAGTTACGCTTAGCGATAAATCAGTATTTATTTAAAGTAATATTTGTAGTTTTTAAAGATTATGTTTTTGGGTAACTTACTAAAGAAATATTTCATACTCTTAGACCAACCGTGTATTATCATCACCAAAGAAAAGGCCTATTATACATCTATAATAGATAAGTCAAAAACTACCTTGGCGGCACTTAATTCCATAGACTTCCATTCTTCACGTAATATTAAAAACCATTCTATATCCATTCAAAAATCAATCGAACAAAAACACTGAATACTTTCTGAATACCAACAAACGCGCAAAAATACTGGCCGCCACAAAATACGTTCCAAATTTTAAAAACAACAAAGAATTCCGGATACATTTTTAAAAGCGACGCCAAGTTTCCGGCCGTCAATATTTGGCGGATCCGTCTGGCGAAGCTTGGCGCGCGACTTGGCATTGTCTCGGCTTGTCTTGGCGGGCCGGCCAAGTGGAAAAGTGTAACTTTTGTGGGAAAGTTTTGCGTCTACGTTTTGTAGAACGATGTTGCATATTGTGTTCATGGACCGCAGCGAGAGAATATAAGGAGTGATTTTCATTTGTTGTAGGTATGTTTGTGTTATGCATTAATTGCGCACAATGATAGGTACCTAGGCTATTTTAAACACGTTAGAAGCCAAATAAATAATACTGTTTTTAAATATTTAAGTATTTGCTTTTATTTTTTGGTCTTGGATATGTTCTGGTCATTTGGAAAATGTTTGTTTTATTTAATTGACCAGGAGATGTAGGGGTCTCCAGGTCAATAACCTACATATTTCAGAGTTACAAAGGGATATGTAGGGTTTGGGATTAATAACTATGATTTAATTATAATCTAAAAGGCTTTAGGCTTAAGGGTCGATATAAACAAAATTTACGATCAGCAGATGTGGAAAATGTCTCCACGTGATGTTTCAATCTCCTAACAAATTTCAATCATTCCGTTTTTGCCATCCCGACTTAGCTCGCATTGTTACTTATTTAATTAAACACTTAGTCCGAAAAAATGCAACATGCTACCACATCGTAATCTTTATCCAATAAAAGCGTTGTTGACTGATGTCACAATAAAATCATTTTACATTTTCACATAACAAGCATCCGAAAATACTCATAAAAACCGATGCCTCACTTATTCATCATCATCCGGGCTGGACCTAATCCCATTTACTTGGGGTCGGCCTTCCTTGTCCGCAGTTTCCACATCGCACGGTCCTGCGCCGTGCTGGCGTCTAATTGAGCTTCTTTGAGGTCTTTTTCGACCGTCGTCAGCCAAGTGGAAGGTGGTCTTCCACGTCCTCGCTTCGTCACTGGCAACTTTAGGGCAAGCTTTACAATGTGGTCCTCCGGCCGTCTCTGGACGTGATCATACCATCTGAGGCGTTTCTCTTTAACTTTCTCTGCAATAAGGGCAACCTTGAAACGTCCCCTTGCGTACTCGTTCCGAACTTTATCCAGAAGGGTAACACCCGCTGACCAGCGTAGCATGCGCATTTCTGCTGTGTGGAGTTGATTTAGGTGTTGTTTATTGGTCGCCCAACATTCCGTACCATACAAAACTGCAGGTCGTATGGCTGTTTTGTATATTTTGCCCTTGAAAGTGATTGGCATTTTTCTGTCACACATAACACCTGTGAGTTGTCGCCATTTGAGCCAACCGGATGTAGTTCTGTGAGTGACGTCGTTGTTAATTTTGCCATCGTTGCTAATTATTGAGCTAATATAAATATTTGAACTGCTTCACCGTAGGCACTTGTGTTGTTCCGATGGATATACTTAAGCTGTTAGGCTCCGTAGTGCCATCAAACACACAGGACATATGCTCCGTCTTCTTTCTACTTATTCTCAGACCGTTATTTTCTAGTGCCAGTATCCAAGAGTTAAAGTTTTGCTGCAGGTCTTCTATTTCGTCTGAGACTAGGACAACATCATCTGCGTATAGGATGTTCCATGGCAAAGGTTTTTGGGAACGTTTTGTCAGGTGATCCATTGTGATGTTAAATAACAGTGGGCTGAGAGTAGAACCTTGGTGTACTCCTACCTGGAGTTCAAACCTCTCGTTTAAGCCTGCTAGGCTTTTTACTTGAGTAGTTACAGATTCGTACATGTCTTTAATAAGGTTCACGTAACATTCAGGTACTAGTTGCTGTCTGAGAGATGCCTCGCTTATTACTGCAATTAAAACGAATTTTAATTTAATAAAAACTAATAACAGGAGGCAGTTTGATCACTGAAAATGATGACGTCTTAGTTCTGTAACGGGCCCTATCAAATCGTGTGGACGTTTAAAAAAAGTTTTTTTTTTTTGGCTCGCGCGGTTTGCGTATTATTGACCAAGATATATATATTGACCAAGAGGCAACATCCCTATTATATAACCTGCAAAATGCATGTACATTTGTACAAGGTGCATGCATTTCGATGCATTAGAAACAGATTAGTCTAGTTTAAGATAGTGTCCGCGGACGGAACGATCTGTCAACGGGTAATATATGGCCCCGGCGGGCCACTGAGACGCAAGACAAATCCGCTTCAGATACGGTAACCGATAGTTTCTAACTTATCCCGGAGAACAGGGCTTCACGTCTAACAGTATGAGATTAATTCGATCTAGAATCTTTGCAAGACTGTAGATGTTTTAATTCTTCAACGGTAACGTAACGGCAGTAAAGATAGCGGGACCGCGGTGGATGCGGAAATCACAAGACCGGTCTGAGTGGAGAGCCGCGGGGGAGGCCGCCGGCCAGCAGTGGACGTCTTTCGGCTGACATGATGATGATGATGAAGAACAGTAACGGCACGGGTTGGTAATGGTAACGGTATTTGTCGTTATCGAGAGGGCGGAACTAAAAAAAATTACACTTGTCATTAAAAAAAGAAACCATTACTTTTCGCTCGCCTCCAGAACAGAACACGCCATTGGTTTTTTCTAACTAAATAAAACAAAATTCTTTCTCATTTTTATGTATGTATGTATGTACGTAAGTATGTATGCATATACGTACGTATGTATATATATGTGTATGTTTAATTCTTTGGCACGCTCTACAGCGTAAACAGTTTGACGGATTTCAACGTATGAGGTGTCATTGGATTCGTCTCAGCTGTGGGAGTGACATAGGGTATATTGTTTTCCGGAATTGCAGTCAGGTTTCCTGTTTTTAATTTTATGTTGGTTAGGTTATTTAAATATGCCGTATCTTGAAGCATATGTAAGTTTCATGTTAAAAGTACGTCAACTACTTACCTATTGTAGAATCTGCACATACTCGTACCGTACAGCTACAACCCTATGTCACTCCCACACTAAAACGAATCTAATGACACCTCATACGTTGAAATCCGTCAAGCGGCTTAGACTGTAGAGCGTCCAAAGAATTAGGCATACATACATACATAAGCCCGAATCATAACCGACTTAGAAAAGTTGAAAACCCCCCGACATTGCCATTTCAAAGTTCAATATTTCAAAAACGAGTCGACCGATTTTATTGAAACTTAGCTAAGAACCATCTCGATTAAACTAGCTTTCGATTAAAAGAAACCGCATTGAAATCGGTCCATCCGTGTGGGAGCCATGACGCCACAGACGGATACACACAAACACAGATACACAGGTCAAACTTGTAACACCCCTCTTTTTCGCCGGGGGTTAAAAACATAACCCTCCTTCCGCAGTCGGGTAACAAAGGACCCATAAATCAGTGTTGCATTTCACCACGCCACTATCTCCACTTGATTGCTTTTTGATGTTGCCGTACAATGGCGCCTTATCTTGCGAGATGACAAATGGCGGAATATGTAGATGTTATGTGTCTTGTTGGATAAATTAGGCTTTTTAGGGAAAAAGGGTTACGAACGCCGGAATACAAGTTGAATCCTTTTGCCCTTTTTAGGGTTCCGTAGTATCCTAGACTCTTGACACTAATTACTTAGAAGGCTGTAATTTGGTATTGATATACAATTACATAATAATCAGGTCGACAAAGTGGTAGAATACAATGTTGTTTTTTCCTGCTGTTTAATTTAACAAAAACTAATTAAAGGACAGTTTGATCACTAAAAATGAAAAGTCATAATTGAGTAATTCATACTCACTCAAAAATAGAGAACAAACCAGAACGCGCAAGCGCGCCTAAAACTGAGGCAACTAAAACTATTCTTAAATAGAGCAGTTTCGCGCAGTCATCTCCGAGCACGCAGCGTGTCGTGACGTGTTGTACGAATGACAGTACCAATTAATAGAGCAGTTTCGCGCAGTCATCTCCGAGCACGCAGCGTGTCGTGACGTGTTGTACGAATGACAGTACCAATTAATAGAGTAGTTTCGCGCAGTCATCTCCGAGCACGCAGCGTGTCGTGACGTGTTGTACGAATGACAGTACCAATTAATAGAGCAGTTTCGCGCAGTCATCTCCGAGCACGCAGCGTGTCGTGACGTGTTGTACGAATGACAGTACCAATTAATAGAGCAGTTTCGCGCAGTCATCTCCGAGCACGCAGCGTGTCGTGACGTGTTGTACGAATGACAGTACCAATTAATAGAGTAGTTTCGCGCAGTCATCTCCGAGCACGCAGCGTGTCGTGACGTGTTGTACGAATGACAGTACCAATTAATAGACCAGTTTCGCGCAGTCATCTCCGAGCACGCAGCGTGTCGTGACGTGTTGTACGAATGACAGTACCAATTAATAGAGTAGTTTCGCGTCGTCATCTCCGAGCACGCAGCGTGTCGTGACGTGTTGTACGAATGACAATACCAATTAATAGAGTAGTTTCGCGCAGTCATCTCCGAGCACGCAGCGTGTCGTGACGTGTTGTACGAATGACAATACCAATTAATAGAGTAGTTTCGCGCAGTCATCTCCGAGCACGCAGCGTGTCGTGACGTGTTGTACGAATGACAATACCAATTAATAGAGTAGTTTCGCGCAGTCATCTCCGAGCACGCAGCGTGTCGTGACGTGTTGTACGAATGACAGTACCAATTAATAGAGTAGTTTCGCGCAGTCATCTCCGAGCACGCAGCGTGTCGTGACGTGTTGTACGAATGACAATACCAATTAATAGAGTAGTTTCGCGCAGTCATCTACGAGCACGCAGCGTGTCGTGACGTGTTGTACGAATGACAATACCAATTAATAGAGTAGTTTCGCGCAGTCATCTCCGAGCACGCAGCGTGTCGTGACGTGTTGTACGAATGACAGTACCAATTAATAGAGTAGTTTCGCGCAGTCATCTCCGAGCACGCAGCGTGTCGTGACGTGTTGTACGAATGACAATACCAATTAATAGAGTAGTTTCGCGCAGTCATCTCCGAGCACGCAGCGTGTCGTGACGTGTTGTACGAATGACAATACCAATTAATAGAGTAGTTTCGCGCAGTCATCTCCGAGCACGCAGCGTGTCGTGACGTGTTGTACGAATGACAGTACCAATTAATAGAGTAGTTTCGCGCAGTCATCTCCGAGCATGCAGCGTGTCGTGACGTGTTGTACGAATGACAGTACCAATTAATAGAGTTGTTTCGCGCAGTCATCTCCGAGCACGCAGCGTGTCGTGACGTGTTGTACGAATGACAATACCAATTAATAGAGTAGTTTCGCGCAGTCATCTACGAGCACGCAGCGTGTCGTGACGTGTTGTACGAATGACAATACCAATTAATAGAGTAGTTTCGCGCAGTCATCTCCGAGCACGCAGCGTGTCGTGACGTGTTGTACGAATGACAGTACCAATTAATAGAGTAGTTTCGCGCAGTCATCTCCGAGCACGCAGCGTGTCGTGACGTGTTGTACGAATGACAATACCAATTAATAGAGTAGTTTCGCGCAGTCATCTCCGAGCACGCAGCGTGTCGTGACGTGTTGTACGAATGACAATACCAATTAATAGAGTAGTTTCGCGCAGTCATCTCCGAGCACGCAGCGTGTCGTGACGTGTTGTACGAATGACAGTACCAATTAATAGAGTAGTTTCGCGCAGTCATCTCCGAGCACGCAGCGTGTCGTGACGTGTTGTACGAATGACAGTACCAATTAATAGACCAGTTTCGCGCAGTCATCTCCGAGCACGCAGCGTGTCGTGACGTGTTGTACGAATGACAGTACCAATTAATAGAGTAGTTTCGCGTCGTCATCTCCGAGCACGCAGCGTGTCGTGACGTGTTGTACGAATGACAATACCAATTAATAGAGTAGTTTCGCGCAGTCATCTCCGAGCACGCAGCGTGTCGTGACGTGTTGTACGAATGACAATACCAATTAATAGAGTAGTTTCGCGCAGTCATCTCCGAGCACGCAGCGTGTCGTGACGTGTTGTACGAATGACAATACCAATTAATAGAGTAGTTTCGCGCAGTCATCTCCGAGCACGCAGCGTGTCGTGACGTGTTGTACGAATGACAGTACCAATTAATAGAGTAGTTTCGCGCAGTCATCTCCGAGCACGCAGCGTGTCGTGACGTGTTGTACGAATGACAATACCAATTAATAGAGTAGTTTCGCGCAGTCATCTACGAGCACGCAGCGTGTCGTGACGTGTTGTACGAATGACAATACCAATTAATAGAGTAGTTTCGCGCAGTCATCTCCGAGCACGCAGCGTGTCGTGACGTGTTGTACGAATGACAGTACCAATTAATAGAGTAGTTTCGCGCAGTCATCTCCGAGCACGCAGCGTGTCGTGACGTGTTGTACGAATGACAATACCAATTAATAGAGTAGTTTCGCGCAGTCATCTCCGAGCACGCAGCGTGTCGTGACGTGTTGTACGAATGACAATACCAATTAATAGAGTAGTTTCGCGCAGTCATCTCCGAGCACGCAGCGTGTCGTGACGTGTTGTACGAATGACAGTACCAATTAATAGAGTAGTTTCGCGCAGTCATCTCCGAGCATGCAGCGTGTCGTGACGTGTTGTACGAATGACAGTACCAATTAATAGAGTTGTTTCGCGCAGTCATCTCCGAGCACGCAGCGTGTCGTGACGTGTTGTACGAATGACAATACCAATTAATAGAGTAGTTTCGCGCAGTCATCTACGAGCACGCAGCGTGTCGTGACGTGTTGTACGAATGACAATACCAATTAATAGAGTAGTTTCGCGCAGTCATCTCCGAGCACGCAGCGTGTCGTGACGTGTTGTACGAATGACAGTACCAATTAATAGAGTAGTTTCGCGCAGTCATCTCCGAGCACGCAGCGTGTCGTGACGTGTTGTACGAATGACAATACCAATTAATAGAGTAGTTTCGCGCAGTCATCTCCGAGCACGCAGCGTGTCGTGACGTGTTGTACGAATGACAATACCAATTAATAGAGTAGTTTCGCGCAGTCATCTCCGAGCACGCAGCGTGTCGTGACGTGTTGTACGAATGACAGTACCAATTAATAGAGTAGTTTCGCGCAGTCATCTCCGAGCACGCAGCGTGTCGTGACGTGTTGTACGAATGACAATACCAATTAATAGAGTAGTTTCGCGCAGTCATCTCCGAGCACGCAGCGTGTCGTGACGTGTTGTACGAATGACAGTACCAATTAATAGAGTAGTTTCGCGCAGTCATCTCCGAGCACGCAGCGTGTCGTGACGTGTTGTACGAATGACAATACCAATTAATAGAGTAGTTTCGCGCAGTCATCTCCGAGCACGCAGCGTGTCGTGACGTGTTGTACGAATGACAGTACCAATTAATAGAGCAGTTTCGCGCAGTCATCTCCGAGCACGCAGCGTGTCGTGACGTGTTGTACGAATGACAATACCAATTAATAGAGTAGTTTCGCGCAGTCATCTCCGAGCACGCAGCGTGTCGTGACGTGTTGTACGAATGACAATACCAATTAATAGAGTAGTTTCGCGCAGTCATCTCCGAGCACGCAGCGTGTCGTGACGTGTTGTACGAATGACAGTACCAATTAATAGAGTAGTTTCGCGCAGTCATCTCCGAGCACGCAGCGTGTCGTGACGTGTTGTACGAATGACAGTACCAATTAATAGAGTAGTTTCGCGTCGTCATCTCCGAGCACGCAGCGTGTCGTGACGTGTTGTACGAATGACAATACCAATTAATAGAGTAGTTTCGCGCAGTCATCTCCGAGCACGCAGCGTGTCGTGACGTGTTGTACGAATGACAATACCAATTAATAGAGTAGTTTCGCGCAGTCATCTCCGAGCACGCAGCGTGTCGTGACGTGTTGTACGAATGACAATACCAATTAATAGAGTAGTTTCGCGCAGTCATCTCCGAGCACGCAGCGTGTCGTGACGTGTTGTACGAATGACAGTACCAATTAATAGAGTAGTTTCGCGCAGTCATCTCCGAGCACGCAGCGTGTCGTGACGTGTTGTACGAATGACAATACCAATTAATAGAGTAGTTTCGCGCAGTCATCTACGAGCACGCAGCGTGTCGTGACGTGTTGTACGAATGACAATACCAATTAATAGAGTAGTTTCGCGCAGTCATCTCCGAGCACGCAGCGTGTCGTGACGTGTTGTACGAATGACAGTACCAATTAATAGAGTAGTTTCGCGCAGTCATCTCCGAGCACGCAGCGTGTCGTGACGTGTTGTACGAATGACAATACCAATTAATAGAGTAGTTTCGCGCAGTCATCTCCGAGCACGCAGCGTGTCGTGACGTGTTGTACGAATGACAATACCAATTAATAGAGTAGTTTCGCGCAGTCATCTCCGAGCACGCAGCGTGTCGTGACGTGTTGTACGAATGACAGTACCAATTAATAGAGTAGTTTCGCGCAGTCATCTCCGAGCATGCAGCGTGTCGTGACGTGTTGTACGAATGACAGTACCAATTAATAGAGTTGTTTCGCGCAGTCATCTCCGAGCACGCAGCGTGTCGTGACGTGTTGTACGAATGACAATACCAATTAATAGAGTAGTTTCGCGCAGTCATCTACGAGCACGCAGCGTGTCGTGACGTGTTGTACGAATGACAATACCAATTAATAGAGTAGTTTCGCGCAGTCATCTCCGAGCACGCAGCGTGTCGTGACGTGTTGTACGAATGACAGTACCAATTAATAGAGTAGTTTCGCGCAGTCATCTCCGAGCACGCAGCGTGTCGTGACGTGTTGTACGAATGACAATACCAATTAATAGAGTAGTTTCGCGCAGTCATCTCCGAGCACGCAGCGTGTCGTGACGTGTTGTACGAATGACAATACCAATTAATAGAGTAGTTTCGCGCAGTCATCTCCGAGCACGCAGCGTGTCGTGACGTGTTGTACGAATGACAGTACCAATTAATAGAGTAGTTTCGCGCAGTCATCTCCGAGCACGCAGCGTGTCGTGACGTGTTGTACGAATGACAGTACCAATTAATAGACCAGTTTCGCGCAGTCATCTCCGAGCACGCAGCGTGTCGTGACGTGTTGTACGAATGACAGTACCAATTAATAGAGTAGTTTCGCGTCGTCATCTCCGAGCACGCAGCGTGTCGTGACGTGTTGTACGAATGACAATACCAATTAATAGAGTAGTTTCGCGCAGTCATCTCCGAGCACGCAGCGTGTCGTGACGTGTTGTACGAATGACAATACCAATTAATAGAGTAGTTTCGCGCAGTCATCTCCGAGCACGCAGCGTGTCGTGACGTGTTGTACGAATGACAATACCAATTAATAGAGTAGTTTCGCGCAGTCATCTCCGAGCACGCAGCGTGTCGTGACGTGTTGTACGAATGACAGTACCAATTAATAGAGTAGTTTCGCGCAGTCATCTCCGAGCACGCAGCGTGTCGTGACGTGTTGTACGAATGACAATACCAATTAATAGAGTAGTTTCGCGCAGTCATCTACGAGCACGCAGCGTGTCGTGACGTGTTGTACGAATGACAATACCAATTAATAGAGTAGTTTCGCGCAGTCATCTCCGAGCACGCAGCGTGTCGTGACGTGTTGTACGAATGACAGTACCAATTAATAGAGTAGTTTCGCGCAGTCATCTCCGAGCACGCAGCGTGTCGTGACGTGTTGTACGAATGACAATACCAATTAATAGAGTAGTTTCGCGCAGTCATCTCCGAGCACGCAGCGTGTCGTGACGTGTTGTACGAATGACAATACCAATTAATAGAGTAGTTTCGCGCAGTCATCTCCGAGCACGCAGCGTGTCGTGACGTGTTGTACGAATGACAGTACCAATTAATAGAGTAGTTTCGCGCAGTCATCTCCGAGCATGCAGCGTGTCGTGACGTGTTGTACGAATGACAGTACCAATTAATAGAGTTGTTTCGCGCAGTCATCTCCGAGCACGCAGCGTGTCGTGACGTGTTGTACGAATGACAATACCAATTAATAGAGTAGTTTCGCGCAGTCATCTACGAGCACGCAGCGTGTCGTGACGTGTTGTACGAATGACAATACCAATTAATAGAGTAGTTTCGCGCAGTCATCTCCGAGCACGCAGCGTGTCGTGACGTGTTGTACGAATGACAGTACCAATTAATAGAGTAGTTTCGCGCAGTCATCTCCGAGCACGCAGCGTGTCGTGACGTGTTGTACGAATGACAATACCAATTAATAGAGTAGTTTCGCGCAGTCATCTCCGAGCACGCAGCGTGTCGTGACGTGTTGTACGAATGACAATACCAATTAATAGAGTAGTTTCGCGCAGTCATCTCCGAGCACGCAGCGTGTCGTGACGTGTTGTACGAATGACAGTACCAATTAATAGAGTAGTTTCGCGCAGTCATCTCCGAGCACGCAGCGTGTCGTGACGTGTTGTACGAATGACAATACCAATTAATAGAGTAGTTTCGCGCAGTCATCTCCGAGCACGCAGCGTGTCGTGACGTGTTGTACGAATGACAGTACCAATTAATAGAGTAGTTTCGCGCAGTCATCTCCGAGCACGCAGCGTGTCGTGACGTGTTGTACGAATGACAATACCAATTAATAGAGTAGTTTCGCGCAGTCATCTCCGAGCACGCAGCGTGTCGTGACGTGTTGTACGAATGACAGTACCAATTAATAGAGCAGTTTCGCGCAGTCATCTCCGAGCACGCAGCGTGTCGTGACGTGTTGTACGAATGACAATACCAATTAATAGAGTAGTTTCGCGCAGTCATCTCCGAGCACGCAGCGTGTCGTGACGTGTTGTACGAATGACAATACCAATTAATAGAGTAGTTTCGCGCAGTCATCTCCGAGCACGCAGCGTGTCGTGACGTGTTGTACGAATGACAGTACCAATTAATAGAGTAGTTTCGCGCAGTCATCTCCGAGCACGCAGCGTGTCGTGACGTGTTGTACGAATGACAATACCAATTAATAGAGTAGTTTCGCGCAGTCATCTCCGAGCACGCAGCGTGTCGTGACGTGTTGTACGAATGACAGTACCAATTAATAGAGTAGTTTCGCGCAGTCATCTCCGAGCACGCAGCTTGTCGTGACGTGTTGTACGAATGACAATACCAATTAATAGAGTAGTTTCGCGCAGTCATCTCCGAGCACGCAGCGTGTCGTGACGTGTTGTACGAATGACAGTACCAATTAATAGAGTAGTTTCGCGCAGTCATCTCCGAGCACGCAGCGTGTCGTGACGTGTTGTACGAATGACAATACCAATTAATAGAGTAGTTTCGCGCAGTCATCTCCGAGCACGCAGCGTGTCGTGACGTGTTGTACGAATGACAGTACCAATTAATAGAGTAGTTTCGCGCAGTCATCTCCGAGCACGCAGCGTGTCGTGACGTGTTGTACGAATGACAGTACCAATTAATAGAGTAGTTTCGCGTCGTCATCTCCGAGCACGCAGCGTGTCGTGACGTGTTGTACGAATGACAATACCAATTAATAGAGTAGTTTCGCGCAGTCATCTCCGAGCACGCAGCGTGTCGTGACGTGTTGTACGAATGACAGTACCAATTAATAGAGTAGTTTCGCGTCGTCATCTCCGAGCACGCAGCGTGTCGTGACGTGTTGTACGAATGACAATACCAATTAATAGAGTAGTTTCGCGCAGTCATCTCCGAGCACGCAGCGTGTCGTGACGTGTTGTACGAATGACAGTACCAATTAATAGAGTAGTTTCGCGTCGTCATCTCCGAGCACGCAGCGTGTCGTGACGTGTTGTACGAATGACAGTACCAATTAATAGAGTAGTTTCGCGCAGTCATCTCCGAGCACGCAGCGTGTCGTGACGTGTTGTACGAATGACAGTACCAATTAATAGAGTAGTTTCGCGTCGTCATCTCCGAGCACGCAGCGTGTCGTGACGTGTTGTACGAATGACAGTACCAATTAATAGAGTAGTTTCGCGTCGTCATCTCCGAGCACGCAGCGTGTCGTGACGTGTTGTACGAATGACAGTACCAATTAATAGAGTAGTTTCGCGTCGTCATCTCCGAGCACGCAGCGTGTCGTGACGTGTTGTACGAATGACAGTACCAATTAATAGAGTAGTTTCGCGTCGTCATCTCCGAGCACGCAGCGTGTCGTGACGTGTTGTACGAATGACAGTACCAATTAATAGAGTAGTTTCGCGCAGTCATCTCCGAGCACGCAGCGTGTCGTGACGTGTTGTACGAATGACAGTACCAATTAATAGAGTAGTTTCGCGCAGTCATCTCCGAGCACGCAGCGTGTCGTGACGTGTTGTACGAATGACAGTACCAATTAATAGAGTAGTTTCGCATAGTCATCTCCGAGCACGCAGCGTGTCGTGACGTGTTGTACGAATGACAATACCAATTAATCCCTTCTCGTGTCGTTCTTACATGCAGAAATGCCGTTGGGCTTATAAAAACCACAATGTGATCATATTTTTAAGTGTAAACGGGTAGCGAAATTAATAATAAATGGACACAGTGCGCAGCGTGTGGTTATGATTCAACACGGCTTCTGGTTCGTTCTTATTTATATTCTGAGCATACTCACAATCAGCCATCGATTTGACATTTAAAAAAAAGTGGCTGGTGTGACCCATGGACGTAGTAAGTACTTCCTACATGCCCGTGTACGAATATTCGAAACCTGCGTCACGTAAAATCGAATAGTAAACGTTATCGAGTTTGTATGACGTTTGGAACAGCGCCCGCCCGTGAGCGTATTTGGAATTAAAATTTAGTATGAACGTTCTCGATCTCGATACGACAATAATAATAACAATAATATTTATTTTATTTCTCCACCACCAGTTACAAATAGGTATGAGTATCAGCATTGTACTTAGTTACATTATTATTAGACCTGTGTGGCAGAGACTGGTGCCCGGACTAGGTAAAACCTGTGTGTCAGGTCACCAGGTCTCCGACCCTCAGATGTTTGCAACTTCTGTTAGAAGAACCGTAACGGTACGCAGGATTCGAAAAGTCATGCTCAACCCTCTGTGCACTCTGCAGAAAAAACGGCACGACAAAGATAGCTACCACTCAGTCATTGCGTCTCGCTCTATTAGAGTGACCATAATTTTGGGCATCCAGTGAGACGCCCTTTAAACATTTTGACAAAATTTATCCGACGTAGATGAGAAAAAGTTTTCAAAATAACTTGTCGGCTTTGTAATATTCTCGAAAATGTAAAAGCGGGACAGGGTTTTAGTAAAAACAACACATGCCATTTTCAACCCCAACAGTATTTTTTTCATAAAACTAAAAAATTTTGGCTATCTCTGTCGTGCCGAGGGCCCTATTACTTCAAATACAAATCTTACATTATGGAAATAGGATCTGTTTCTGTTTGAACTTATTTGTCAAGTGTTCATTCCAGGTTGGGTATAAGTTCCTTGGTTTGACCAATTAGTCATCGTCCGCAGATTGGCCAGTTACATAGGTCTAGATTACATAGATTTTGGGTATCTCGTGAATATTTTCCAGGGGTACTTCGTTACTGGACGGGAACAAAGATTTCCCCGGGTGAGTGTTGGGGGCTCACGTCCCGGCAATTTGTGAACGGTCATGCTAGTTACCATTATTTTACAGACTGAACATTCAACTTCTCATGCGCTTAAAGTTCGTATTTATGCTGGGTGTAGGCTGCATAAAATGGGTTTTATGCTCTAGTGCATAAAGTAAAATCTTCTATGAACAAGAAAATCAGGCCAATTTGCAACGAAGACGAACTGTTAGACATCATGGTGACGATTTTATGTTATTTGGCTGCGGTATTCCAGAATTTGATATTATTTTTTGAATTCTAGATGGTGGATGACAGTTTGATGCGAAAATACTTTCGTAATTTATCATGAACTTGTCGGTGAAGGTAAACATTGTGAGGAAACCCGCACACTCCTGCGAAGCAATTCAATGGTGTGTGTGAAGTTCCCAATCTGCATTGGGCCCTCTCGTTGTGAGAGGAGGCATGTGCCCAGCAGTGGGTCGTAAAACAACGCTGGTGGTGATGATAATGATTTGATGATGATGAGAAGCACTTTGTCACTACTACAGTCAACGACGGCTAACTAGATCTAATTTGTCTATAGCGGGAGATGCTTAAGTAAACCTTAGCACTAGTTACAGTTAGCTTTAACTATTAACATCAAGCAGTTAGTTCAACTGGCTATGAATAGTTAACTGCGTTAACTCGGAGAGGCACTTCGTTTTTACAAGGCATAGGAGGTAGCGGGAACGATGAGCGTGGTCTTAAGCGTAACTTTTTAGTACAAGGTCCTCATTAACTTTCAATGTTTGTTTGTTTGCGTGTATCTTGTTAAGGTTAAACCATGCTAGTTAAAATTTTATTATTTTCCAGTGGTCGGATGTAAATTAGATGACAATGCAAGAACACAAAAAAAAGTAGTCCGCAAAAAAAACATGTATGAATTTGATTTACATGATTACTGTATGTCAGGTGTCCTTTGATTTGGCTTGCTTTGATTTTGTGCAGACTTTAACTATCGTTGGATTTGTGTGTTACCAAGATATTTCCTAAACTTCAAATAACAGTAAATTAATTTTCATATTTTAACTTATTATAATTCCCAGTGACCTGGGCCCCGTTTCATAAACGTGGCAGGTGACAAATGACAACGACAATTCGATCTACACTTAGAAGTTAATATGAAGTCTGGTAGTACAAAGACTTTTCAAGCCAGTAACCTACACCGAACTGTCGTCATTTGTCGCCTGTCACGTTTATGAAACGGGGGCCTGGCTGGCGCGTTCTTATACAACGTATTGTATCGCCATACAAAGAGGCAACGTCGCTAATCTTACGCACCTTGCCCTGAGGTAGCGGCCTCGGGGACGTTTTTCATTTCAAATTGTAGTTTTTAATTACCTAGTGTTACTATTTATGATTCTTATACTGTGTTTTTTTTAATAATTATTCTGAACCAACCTTCCATACCACACGCGCATAGTAACCACTCGCTCTTAACTTGCACTGTAGCGTAAGTTTATGAATATGCATTTCATCATGCAGTTATGTATTGCGCACTGCATATACATATAAGACAAGGCTGCGTTCTGTACGCTTGAAGATTCTGTTTTAATTTCAATTTTCAATTGTCATTGGTTAATTTAGTATGACTTTTTACTTCTAAACGCTACGTATTACCGTATAATAAAATGACTTCAGTTCCAGTCATATGTTCAATCTGATTTGCACAAGCTTACATGTACATTTACATAATGATATTACATACAAAATAGACGTAGATATGTCATCAGCGCGTCGAAAATGAAGCGCAGAGGGTCGAGCACGACTTTATGAATGCTGCGTAACGTTACGGTTATCGTATCGAGATCGAGAAACCTCATACTAAATTTCAGTTCCAAATACGCTCACGGGCGGGCGCTGTGCCAAACGTCATACAAACTCGACGTTTACTGTTCGATTTTACGTGACGCAGGTTACAATTGCAGCCTCTTTGATCTTAGTCGCTCTCAAGGTCCGAACTTATGCGCAAATGTCAACATGTACGAAATATGCGTTTCGATTGTTTTGTGAACATAATGACGAATCTTTATTTATAATATTGCATTTAGACGGCCTAAGTTTTGCCTAGTAAAGATCGCGGGACCGCGGTGGATGCGGAAAGCAGAAGACCGGTCTGAGTGGAGAGCCGCGGGGGAGGCCGCCGGCCAGCAGTGGACGTCTTTCGGCTGACATGATGATGATGATAATGATGATGATTTAGATGGCAAAACTGTACACCGTAACGTCAGATTTGGACGTCTATAATAATATGTATTATTTACACTAACGTCTACGCATGAAAGATTGAACGTGTAGCGGAAGTTTAAAACGAGTATATAGCTGTGTCTCATTTTGTAGCTTTTGCATATATCTTTCTAATAAACATGGTAGGAATTAGGAGATTGTGTGTTAAGTGCGGTAAGTAAGGAATTAAGAACGAGGCTCTAGTAGAAGCAAGAAGTCGAAGACTAGGCTTTCTGAGGTAATGTTCGTAATTTCTGTACCGCCCCAAGAAACAAGCACTTACTTGTGAGGAAGTGTGGCGGGCAGTGCTGAGGGTCGAGCACAAATTTACGAATGCTGCGTAACGTAAAATCAATAGTAAACGTTGTCGAGTTTGTATGACGTTTGGAACAGCGCCCGCCCGTGAGCGTAATTGGAACTAAAATTTAGTATGAGGTTTCTCGATCTCGATACGATAACCGTAACGTTACGCAGCATTCGTAAAGTCGTGCTCGGCCCTCTGAGGCCCGAGTACGAATTTTCGAATCCTGCGTAACATAATCGAGTAGTCACGCTATCGAGAAACTTGCATGACGTTTGGAACAGCGCCCGCCCGTGAGCGTACTTGGTCTAAAATAAAATAAAATAAAATAAGTAAAATAAATAAATGTCATGGGACAAATTGACACCAATTGACCTAGTCCCAAACTAGGCAAAGCCTGTACTATGGGTACTAGACAACGGATAAACATACTTATATAGATAAATACATACTTATATACATATTAAACATCCAAGACTCGAGAACAAACATTCGTATTCATCATACAAACATCTGCCCCGACCGGGATTCGAACCCGGGACCTCAAGCTTCATAGTCAGGGTCTCTAACCACTAGGCTATTCGGTCGTCAAATTTAATATGAATTTTGACGATTACGTTACGTAGGATACGAATATTCATGCTCGGGCCGCAGACACTTTTATTCACAGGACGTTTCCACCAGGCCACGTCAAAATGTCAACTAAAGCGAGATGCTAAGCCCGTGAGACTTTAATATTTACCTTAACGCGTTTAAAACGTCGTGACGTGCGTTTTAATATAATAAGCGAATAATTCAATGCTTGACAATTTGCATCGTTTAAATTAAAAGACGCCTTTTGCATTCTATCGGCAGCTCGTTGATAAGTAAGATAAATGTCCCAGAGGGTCGAGCACGACTTTACGAATGCTGCGTAACGTAAAATCGAACCGTAAACGTTGTCGAATTTGTATGACGTTTGGAACAGCGCCCGCCCGTGAGCGTATTTGGAACTAAAATTTAGTATGAGGTTTCTCGATCTCGATACGATAACCGTAACGTTACACAGCATTCGTAAAGTCGTGCTCGACCCTTTGTGCCCGACTCGACCAAATGGTTCCGTTCGACCTTCAATCATAATACGTAGCAATAAAGATCAGGGTGTCAATTATTGGAATTAATGTGTCAATCATGGGGATGTTTACCTTAAGTGTAAATAGTAGATTGTGCAACTAGTTCATAAACGGGTTTTCACTTTCACATTTTTTATTGTAATGAGGTTTTTTGGTTCAAAGTATCTCAATACTCACACTTCTCTCACAACTTAACAAACGCTCTCGCTACACCTTCACTCAATACTTGCGCATATTAGCAACTTATATATAGCTTTCTTTAAGTGTTTATAACTTAGTTCTCGCATGTTGCTGTCGGTGATCTTAATCCTCCTGTATCACTTACTTCTAACGTATTATTTACTCAGCGCGTATTACTCACTACTCAAGTATCACTTTTTACTCAAGCAAGTCACTTAATACCCAAGCTTCACTCACTACTCCCTCACTCACTCAACACTGCACTTACTGCGGCTCGTGCTCGGTGAGCAGCTCCTCGAAGTGCACGAGCAGCGCGTGCGCAGGCGGCGCGCGCAGCTCGCTCACGCACTCCACGTCGTCAGGGTAGGCGCGCGGGAAGCCGGGCGACGACACCACGGCGTGCGGCCGCAGGTGGGAGAGGACTATCGTCTCGTTGCATTGGATGGACGATGCCGTGTATGGGTCTGGAAGAGAGACGTGGAAGTTAGAACAGTGTAAGTGGGTCAATCAACTTTTAATTGCTATTCGTTGCCATGGAGATGTCCCCTTGGTAACCTCATCTAAAATAAGTTTTTCTAAGGCACCACTTCCTCGAAAGTCAGTTGCACGCTTAAGAGATGAAGCGTGAAGGAATTTGGCATATAATTGTTGAAAATCCTTACGTTTGATGGAGTGGTGCCCTGGAAAATCTTATTTTAGTCGAGTTAAAATGAAGATAATCGATTTATTGATTATTTTTGTTTTTATTTTTATGAAACATTCATAGTATGAAATTCAACATACAATGACAATGCAAAGAAAAATCTGTTATGCAGCTGCACCAATGTTTAGTATGGCTTGATTGGAGGAGCGTGGTACGGATTACCGAGGTTGCTGGTTCAAGTCCAGCTGCTTAACTGATTTTTCTTTGCATTGTCATTGTATGTTTAGTCGAGTTACCCAGGGGACATCTCCATGGCAACGAGTGGCAATTAAAAGTTGACTGATCCATGTACCTAATAATATAAATAATAATAACTAGTGATTCAGTGAGCTGTAGACCTCTCGAGTAAATTTTTAAACATTTTTCTTTTTTTTTTAATTAAATAACGATTCGACAAAGTAATTATATACAGGATGTGCCACGACTATACCACATTGAGGGGAAGTAGCTTAATTGACAACATTTCAAAATTTCATGTTGTCCATTTTAAGTTCTAGATCGAAAGAAAATGAAATTTTAATGTTCACGTGTTTTTTTTATTTCAAGAAAAATCCAAATTTTCATTCAAAAGAGATGAAAGTGAGTCAAATATAACTTGCAATATTTAAAAATAATTAAAAATATTCCAATGTCAATTGTTAAATAAAGTTAACGCTGAAATTAAATAATGCCAGCTGACATTGTAATATTGCAGTCTACGAGATCTGTTTGCTGAATACCGATTTGTTGCCAGACTTGACGTTTTATTGCAACTCGAAAACTTTATTTAAATTGTCCGCCATTTTTGTTTTGTGAGTTTAAAGTTGCGATATCTTCGCACAAATTGGATGTCCAATTCCAATGCACGTATTTATTTAAGAATTGTTAAATAAATAAACTTTAAAATTTATTTCAAAGGAGTGGTTATTTCGATGTTTTAAATATTGGATTTGGCAACTATGCCACGGGTCCTTTTTACCCGACTGCCGAAGGAGGGTTCTGTTTTTCGAGTAGGTATCGTATGTACGAACGTCTAATTCTTTATGGATTTCAACATATAAGTTTTTATTAGATTCGTTTCAGTTGAGGGAGTGACATAGGGTATATTGTTTCCCGAAATTGTAGTCGGGGTTTCGTTCTTAATTTTAAATTGGTTAGGATATTTGAAATGCAATTTGATGTGACAGTATACAGTATACAGACAGACACAAAAATTTTAGACTTTGAGAATTTGCTGAGTGGTTGTGCTATAAGAGCGAACTTCACACCAAATTTCAAGTTTCTAGGACAACTGGAAGCACCCTTTAGGTTTTCACAGTACGGCGATTTGTATGAAAACGACTGTTTTAATGACTGTATCGTTTGATTGCGTTTGCTTAGAAGGTTGATTTTTTCACAGGTTCAAGGGACCGCAGGCTTGAGTATTTGATATTAATTTCAGCATGCTACATCCACGCGTTGCAGAGAAAAAGGGTCTTGACAGACAGACAGACGGACAACAAAGTGATCCTATAAGGGCCCCGTTTTCCTTTTGAGGTACGGAACCCTAAAATACGTAATCAATCGAACACGTGCATTTTTTTAGACAGAGAGGGAACTCGCACATTAATGTTTCCTTTTGTCTATGCTCTATGACAAACATTGACACGTCAAGATAAGTATCGCCGCATGGAAATTCGCAAAATATGTTTACAAGGTACCTATTGTCGTGACAATAAACGCTTTTTTCCCCAAGTGTCATGGGGGATTAGAGGAAAAGTAGGTCATTCAGAAAATGCCGGGGAAAACGTATGGCGGGAATGCCGATGTATACAAACGAACCACTGCTTATTATAATCTGTTTTTGTGTATTGACCTATGTTGACAAATATAGTTGACTTAAATAATTTATTGAATAAGGCGTTACTTTGCGGAGGTCCATATTTATGAACTAAAAAACAATTACTTTGCTCACCCGCGACCACTAATGACAAATAGTTATATCTGTGCGGCAAATGTATGTTTCCATGCAACACCTCCGCCTCCACTGCTACACGAATCAACACATGCCACACAGACCCAACTATCACCACCACCACTATACTAAACGCTGACGCGTTTCGGCACTCTCCACGAGGCCATTTACGAAGCACAACAACAACCGCTCAACATGCCACCACTTCCACTACTACTACTATGTAGTATGTGGCATGTGTTGATTCGTGTAGCAGTGGAGGCGGAGGTGTTGCATGGAAACATACATTTGCCGCACAGATATAACTATTTGTCATTAGTGGTCGCGGGTGAGCAAAGTAATTGTTTTTTAGTTCATAGTTGACTTAGACTTATGTTTTTGCGGGTAGGACATTGTGCGAGGTCCGTCCGGATCACTACCACCATCTTACTCGCTAATCCTGCCGCTAAGCTTCCACTGTTGTGTTCCGGTGTGGAGAGTAAGACAGCCGATGTAATTACGGACACAGGAGGCATTTCATCTTAGCTCTCTAGGTTGGCAACGCATCTTCAAACCCTTCGGGGTTGCGTGTGTCTATGGGCAGTGGTGATCACTTACAGGTGACCCACTTTCTCGTTTGCCTTCCTCGTATAAAAAAATACTAACATTATTGTAAACACCATCCCTCACAAACATCATCATCATCATCAGCCTATCTACGTCCCATTGCTGAGCACAGGCCTCCTCTCAGAATGAGAGGGCTTGGGCTATAATAGATCCCACGCGGGCCCAGTGCAGATTGGGAACTTCACACACACCATTGAATTGCTTCGCAGGAGTGTGCAGGTTTACTCACGACGTTTTTCCTTCACTGAAAAGCTCATGATAAATTACAAATGTAATTACGCACATAAATTCCGAAAAACTCAAAGGTGCGGGCCGGGGTTTGAACCCACGACCCTCTGCTTGAGAGGCGACAGGTCAAACCACTAGGCTATCACGGCTTATTAGATGTAAAATTATTGAATTATTATTAAAAGCAGCCTCATTATTCCATTGGTGTGACGTTATCTCGTTTTTGCACTGCATTAATATCAAAGAGAACACCCAATCTCAGCATTACTTAATGCTCTTTACATAAATAAGCTGTGTGACTTTTACGACCCAAACAGCTTTTATTAAATCCGACGTCGAAAGAATACGTACCATCATCTTTATTATGCATCTACCATAGAGCAATTATACAGGAGCTGTCTTTAACTTATCTATCGACTACATCTGCCACTTTTTAATGAATGAGGTATACGCAGATAGCGCACGTCAAACTTTGTTATGAGAGAGAGAGAGAAACATTATTGTATTCACATGCTTATTTTACATTATTATAGAGATATGTCTATAATACAGACAGTAGAAAAACCTTTCCCACGGGCCAGGCAAAAACAATCTTATGACAATATCGTAAACACATTGACAGGGGAAAGCTTTTCTCACTTTAACTATACGTTCCCACAAACTCACAAAAATAAAAACTGTCACAGAAATGTCAAAACACTCAAACAATTAACCTTTTCCTGCTTTATGTTACTTGTTTTAGGTCACCTGATAAAAACCAGAGTACGAATATTCGAATACTGCGTAACGTAACGTTAGCGTATCCAAATCGAAAATTTTCATGTTAAATTTTAGTAGATATCAAATACGCTCACGGGCTTGCGCTGTTCCAAACGTCATACAAATTTCTCGATAGCGTTACTACTATATTCGTGTTTGGGCCTCTGTTTCTTCCACAAAATTAAATATTCCCAAACCGAAGAATCTTCTCACGTGTCTTTACACTGTTATTGGCAAAATACTGATTGCCAAAAGAGCAAGGATGAGTCATAAAAAAGATTATGACCAAAGTGATTCTGTGCCATTTTATGTGGCAGTATGGAAAGCTCGCCTTACCATCTCTTGTAAGATCGCTTTGTGCGTGTATCGTACTTTCTAGCCTAAAAGGGCATATCTGAATGTGACGTATGTTAAGATACGCCTTTTTATTCTAAGATGGTGTTGTGATGGTGTCTCTTGAGATTTATAGAGCATGAGATGTTTTGTTTTAATAAAAATGAATAAGACGTACATGACGTTGGGGAGTAAATAGCATTATTAATTTTTATCAAAAGGAAATGGGAAATTGTGTTTTTGACGTCTAAGCTGCGATCGGCTAGTAGGAATAGGTTTTAGTATACTTTTTTTTTCGTTTTACACACGCTTAAATATTTCCAAAGGCATGTAAAGTAAAGAATTTAAAACGCTTTTCGCATTTTATGCTGCTTAACAAACTAAATATTTAACAATGTTGCTCACGTACGGAGCAAGGGGTAAGAGCTAACACGAGCTAAAAAGCGGTGTTAAAAATAAAAGCGGACTAAGAACTTAAGCAAGTTAGAGCCACGCAATTAAAAACAAAGTGCGAAGAGCATTGTTTTAAGTTTTTAAACTTTGCTAGCATTGTTATTCGATTTCTTCTCTTTTTTGTACACTTATTTATGATAAATTAATACACTCTTCTAGTTTATTCACAAAGGGCAGTAAGTGACAGATTATACTAATCGACGTGCCGTAAACCTCACGAGTTTTTTAAATTGTTGATTTTTAGCACGCCGAACAGTTTACGCGCCAAAAGAATTTCGAAAAGGTGCGCACACCTCAAAAGGGTGTTCTACAGATAATAAATAATTATATCGGAACGTATGGTACGCGCTTTAGTGGCCAGTACTTTTTTGATTTTTGATTTTTATGAAAAAATAAATATTGTGACTGGCAACGTAATAATGGATTATCATACAACTTTATACTTAGCAACATTACTATTTAGATTACTACCCTGATAAACAGGGCAATATTATAGTTACTAGGCAAGACAGGAATTATGTATGATGTGATAACTTTGTGTTAATCTTAAGCTCTGTCTTGGAGTAATAAACCCAGACCCATTATTTATTTATTTATTGCACAGTACATAAAATTAACTTAAGTTAACCTGGGTACTACCCTGTAAGGGCGTAGCAATATAATTATACATAAGTATTATACCTTAAGATATACCAGGTAACAATTAAGATCTAAACAAACTAGCTAACACTGCCTAACTAGTAACACATCAGCTATTAGTTAGGTAATTAGGTAAGTATAAGTACTTTTCATTTCACAATGTATGTAACAACATTTAAAACTTATAATTATTTATAACCTGTGTATTGTTGTGAGATCATATGTAGATTATTACCACTTATCGTAAGACTAATTAATTACTTACTATTTTAATTGCTAATTATTTACCTATTTTATTTTATCCTATTATCTAAGAAGTCCTCCACTGAATAATAACATTTGGTTATTAAAAATGCTTTCAGTTTTTTTCTAAAATCTTTCCCCCAATTCTTAATATTGACAGGTATTTTATTATATACATTTACAGATCTGTAATAGGGGCTATTTTTATACATACTATTTTTTGGTTCGGGAAGGGCTAGTTTGTGTTTACGGCGTTCGCTTGTATTGTAGATGTACTGAGAGATATGCTTTCTTACAAATGTTGCTGTTTCAAGAATGTATATGGATGGAAGGGTGAGCATATTATAATTTATGAAATGAGGGCGACAACTGTTTCTTTGCCTTAGGTTGGCGATTATACGTAGGCATTTCTTTTGGATGACAAATAAGTCATGCGCATCCGTGCTGTGGCCCCACAGAAGCACCCCGTACTTGAGCCACGTATACGCATACGCATAGTATGCTGACAGTGCACATTCTGTGTGAGTATTTTTCTTAAGAATACTAAGCGCATATAGGAACTGTGAAATTTTAGCTTTTACCTTTGATAAGTGGTCTTTCCATGTAATATGTATGTCTATTGTTAAACCTAGTAATTTAAAATCTTTTACCTGTTCAATGTTTAGTTTACTAAGTAATGTATCTAATTCTAGAGCTTATTTTTGATGAGGTCTGAATTGTATAATTTTGGTTTTTTTGGTGTTAATCTCTAAGTTGTGATCTTTAAGCCAGTTTTTAATTTCATGGAAGGTTTGAGTGATAGCATTCAGACTATTGCTATTACTATCAGTACATTTAAATAATAAGGAGACATCATCTGCAAAGAGAATGCAGGGTTGGTTGGTCAATTTTGGCAAGTCATTAATGTAAACTAGGAATAAAATGCACCCTAATACACTACCTTGAGGGATGGACCAGTTTATATATATTTCATTTGATTGTATGTTTTCTATTTCGTTATTTTTATTTACGTGTGGTATCTCAACATTACCTTCGTGTTTTAATTTTTTAAGTCAGTTAATGCACGGCATTAGATTTCTACCTCGTATCTCTCCAGTGCTCCTTCGTGAGGGTCGAGCACGACTTTTGGAATCCTGCGTAACGTTACGGTTAACGTATCGAAATCGAGAAACCTTATACAAAATTTTAGTTTCAAATACGCTCACGGGCGGGCGCTGTTCCAAACGTCATACAAACTCGATAACGTTTACTATTCAATTTTACGTGACGCAGGATTCGAATATTCGTACTCGGGCCTCTGAGCTAAACCTCTACAAGTGTAGTTCAAATATACATAGTTATTTGGATTTTCTGTATTTAATGAACCTTACGGACGCTTCAGGTAGGTACCTATATGTTGTGCGTCATCTGTCAGTCAATAGGCAAGTACCTAATTCCATGGTTTGCAAAATTTCAAGTAGGTAATACCTGCCTTAAACACATAAATGTGTACGAACAGTGCAAGTGAAATAAAAGCTTGTAAAATTAAAACAAGAACAAAGATACTTGGCCATGAAGTTTAACTTCATCGTTTTATTATTCCATCCAACAGATCCCACTTTCTTCATACGACATAAAGCCGGTTTACGACCGCATAACATTGTTAAAAGTGTTTTAAAACTTTTCTATGAAATGCAATATCTTCAATATCAGAACGTAATGGCCATTATGCTTCTTTACAGCCAGTAAAATGTCGTAAGGTGGTGTAAAATGTTGTAAAATATTGCAAGTCGGTGTAAAGTGTCACAAGTCCCTGCAGCATACCGCAAAGCGCAGAATAACAGTTTAGGCTGAGTAATAGCGTTGCAGTTGTGGTATATCTTTGTCGGTTGGCATGTTCCGTAATGTTATGACCTCAGGATACAGGATAAACCAGAACCCGCGAGCGCGCCTAAAACTACTCTTAAATAACTACAGTGCCCTAAGCACGACTTGTCGAATCCTGCGTTACGTTACGGTTATCGTATCGAGATCGAGAAATCTCATACTAAATTTTAGTTCCAAACACGCTCACGGGCGGGCGCTGTTCCAAACGTCATACAAACTCGTTATAGTTTACTATTCGATTTTACGTGACGCAGGATTCGACAAGTCGTGCTTAGGGCACAGTAGTTTCAGGTAGTCATCTCCGTGCACGCAGCTTATCGTGACGTGTTGTACGAATGGCAATACTATTTAATCCTTTCTCGTGTCGTTCTTGAATGCAGAGTGTCGAGCACGACTTTTCGAATCTTGCGTCACGTAAAATCGAATAGTAAACGTTGTCGAGTTTGTATGACGTTTGGAACAGCGCCCGCCCGTGAGCTTATTTGGAACTAAAATTTTGTATGAGGTTTCTCGATCTCGATACGATAACCATAACGTTACGCAGGATTCGACAAGTCGTGCTCGACCCTCTGAACCCGCGAGAGCGCCTAAAACTGAGGCAACTATACTGAACTGAAGTTTTCGCGTAGTCATCTCCGTGCACGCAGCGTATCGTGACGTGTTGTACGAATGACAATACTTACTAGTTAATTATTCCCTTCTTGTGTCGTTCTTGCATGCAGAAATGCCGTTGGGTTTATAAAAAAACTGAATGTTATTACAATTTTAAGTGAAAACGGGTCGAAATCAATAAAATATGGACACAGTCCGCGGCGTGCGGTTATGACTGAAAGCTGCCTCTGGTTTATTCTGTATTCTGAGGTTATGACTTATGAATTTATGACATAACGTAATGAATAAAGAATATTTTTACCCACAAATATTTCAGGGTAATCATAACCTTTGTAACGTAATTAAAAAAAAGACGAGAAAAGACGACTAAGAGTGAAATGTTTTTTTTTAATCACAGAAAGTTACAGTATTTTTCTTTTTGTTTTAATTTTTCATCGCTTAATAAAACCTGTTTCAGTTTCAAATTAATCACATTTTTTAACCACCGACCTAAAAGAGGGGTGTTATAAGTTGGACCTGTGTATCTGTGTGTCTGTGTATCTGTGTATCTGTCTGTTGCATCATAGCTCCCAAAGGGATGGACCGAATTCGATCGAAAGCTAGTTTAATCGAGATGGTTCTTAGCTAAGGTTCATTAAAATCGGTTCACCAGTTTTTGAAATATTGAAATTTGAAACAATGTCGGGGTTTTTTCAACTTTTCTAAGTTGGTTACGTTATTTTAGAAAGGCCGTTTTTGCCTGGTAGAGTTAATATTTTCACGTGATCACGAGCGGTTTCATGGCACTAGTTAAGTAAATGGCGCAGAGGGTCGAGCACGACTTTACGAATGCTGCGTAACGTAAAATCGAATTGTAAACGTTGTCGAGTTTGTATGACGTTTGGAACAGCGCCCGCCCGTGAGCGTATTTGGAACTAAAATTTAGTATGAGGTTTCTCGATCTCGATACGATAACCGTAACGTTACGCAGCATTCGTAAAGTCGCGCTCGACCCTCAGTACTACTCTTCAGATGATCACGTCGTCATTCTATTAGACCAGAAGGTATGAGAAAAAACAAGATTTATATTAAAAGAAAAGCTTTGCTACTAGCGATAAACTGGCCTTACGAGAACGGAGTAAAGTTTTTGTAGGTTGTAGCAACATCTTTTATTCGAGAAATGGCAGTCACCTTAGAATTAAAAATAGCAGATTAAAAACTCCTGCTTAGCTTTTTCTTGAAACATTAAACTTTATTTTCTTAAAACAATAACAGTTACCACAAGTAAAAGATTCATTTAGATCTGTCCTCTAGAGTCTGAGAATATCGCGAGCACTTTGAGAGAAACATAAAACCCTTTTTTTAGAAAACAGAAAAATAAAAATAAAAATACTTGACAACAATTTTCCGAAGTTGAGCACGGAGAAGGAATTATTAATGTAAAATTTGTCGCTGCTAGCTCCCAGTGCGAGTTCGCAACTGGGTCGCGGTGCCAACACCGCCGAACTAATTCGCCGGTTTCAAACGTGGAACACGATTAGAATGCATTCGAATGTTCTGTTTGTTATTTCGAAGCGGCCAGTACCATTGTTGCATCGGCATAAATCCAAGTTATTACCAACATAACGAAGCAATGCAAACTTTAAAATTCGAACGCAGTGGAATTTTAAACTCGGCAGCGTGAATACCGTGGTGTTGGCATTGCTGAATACGAGTAATAAAATGCTCCATTTAGAATTAATCTCGTTTTGCTCGGTTCCAGAATGTCTTGAAGAGTTAAAGTGAGTCAAAGGCAAACAATCCCTTTACTTAAGAAAAATGCCTTGAAACTTTTTCGTATTTTTAAAATCTTCTAAAGGGAGCAATCAAACTCGATCGACGCCCGGATTTGGGAGTACCTAAAAAGAGGGTAGGGAGGTACCATAAAAGCTTAACTGGGCAACTTTTATTAAATTATTATTGGTGTTGCAAGTCCCTTGGAAGTTGCGGGAAGTTGCTTTGTTGTTAATGTTTCGGATACCACAGGGAAATGCACAGAACTACATCGGTATAGAAGGGAAGAGTTCCTCTATTAGTATGTATGTATGTATGTATATCTCTTTATTGCACATAAAACAAAAAAATACAGATAACAGAACAAAAGCAAATGTACAAAGGCGAACTTATCCCTTAAAGGGATCTCTACCAGTTAACCTTCGGGCGATTGACAGGACATCAGAAAAAAGAGTAGACATACAAATAAAAGTAAGAGGATCCGGAACCTGAAATTAACCTAATTGCCTAACTAAAGCATTTAAAATACACATACATAGAAATACAGATACACTCTAGTACATACCAATAACATAACGATAAATAAATACATATCAAGAAGTATACACTACATAAAATACATATATACACGAACTAGAGAACACACAATATCCAATCAAGAGGAACCGTCAAGCCAGTACTTCCTCAAGCGTTGCTGCAGGGTGGCAACAGTTTGCGACTGCCTGATGTCACAAGGTCACCGATTCCACAGTTTAACAGCCTGCACGGAGAAGGATTTGGAGTAGGATTTGGAATGGGTGACAGGAAAAGAGAGAGAGAGATTGTTACTCGACCGTAAACGGTTCCCGGAACCAGTGGCCAAGTAGCTAAATCTTTCCGAGAGGTAGTAAGGGGACTGTGGTTTAAAAAGGACTAGTATGGAAGGATTAGTATGGGAACCGAGCGTGTAACATTTGAAGGGTACACGGAAATAACATGTCTAGTCCCCTTTGCAACTTTTTGAGTTACCTACCGCTATTTGAAAGTTTGGAACGATGGAATTATCGTATAAGTACAATTTTTTTTAAAGTGATAAAAAAAGACAAGTTACATAATTAAAATTGGTTTCTTAATTTGAAGTTTCTCCTTTCTGTTAATTTCTGCCACTAAATTCATCTTCATCTTGGTTTCTGTATTTTGGTTGTCTGTAAGAGATCGCTTTTAAGCGATAATACCGTCTATTGTCTACCACACCTGTTTTTCTGTAATCTCCTTGTACTGTTTTGTGGTTTTCAATAAGGAATATTTGTATTGTATTGTAAGAATGATTGAAAGTTTGGAACGATGTAATTATAGTATACAATCTGTTTTTAAAGTGATAAAAAAAGACAAGTTTCATAATTATTTGTATCTTTAACTGATTGGTTGGTGGTTTATTCTATTGAGTGCTCTACATTTTGGGATAAAAATCTCGTTTAAAAAAAAAGGTCTTTCCGTGTCCTTTTATTTTAACACCCGACGAAAAAGAGGGGTGTTATAAGCTTGACCTGTGTATCTGTTGTGGCATCATAGCTCCCAAACGGATAGACAGATATCGATGCGGATTTTTTTAATCGAAAGCTTAGTTTAATTGAGATGGTTCTTAGGTAAGTTTCATTAAAATCGGTTCACGTGTTTTTGAAATATCGAACTTTGAAATGTGGGGGATTTTTCAACTTATCTAAGTTGGTTAGGTTATGCTTAGGCATTTTGACGGCACTACTGTAATTTATAGAGGAAAATAATAAATATTTATTTAACACCAAAAATTTGATACATCATAAATTTAAGAAAAATTAGATCCACAATACATGCTAAATACATGCTTCGTCAAGCGGGTAGAAAAAACGAAATTCTTGCACAACAAAGCCTCGCTAATTAACCTATAATTAAATTAATAAAAAAATTTACAAAAGCAAGGAAAAGTGAGGAAATGCCTCTATCAGCTCCAACTTTTTTGGTGGTGTTTGAACCAGTAATACACTATTTCCTTCTATCGTGATACAATTCTGTGGGGAAATGTTCCTCGCAAAGCTTTTAATGCAGATTTGCCCGCGCGTTTTTGGATCATCCTGTGCGTTAAAGGGGGATAAAGCAATGCCCATCCTAGTGGTCTCGTTATTAAAGCATTAAGGCAGCTGAGCCCCAAGCACTAATATCAGAATTCTGCGTAATCGTATCGTCATCGAGAAACTTCATAATAAACTTTTCACACGGGGGGCGCTGTTTCAAACGTCAGCATATAAATTTTCTCGCTCCGTTCGATTACGTTACGTTATAAATTATTGCTAAGTAAGTAATACAATTATTTTAGTGTTTTTGTAATATTGTAATCCCCTGGCACCTATTTTACCAACTTTACAATTGTCAGTTTCCAATGATAATTCGGTGTCAACTGCTAACTTGAAGAGCGCGCTTCATACTGTCAAAGAAATGTATTTCGAATTGTCATATAAAACTGACAATTGTAAAGATGATGATGTACGGGCCTGGGCCGTGTTTTATAAAGCTACAAGTTACAATTTACAAGCGGAAGTCTCATTCTATCACCTTTTATTAGAAAGAGACTTCCGCTTGTAAATTGTAACTTGTAGCTTTATAAAACACGGCACTGGTGTTATAATAAAAAATAGTTTCATTTTTCCATTTAAACATTGCTCATAAGGTCCCAATGATTGACACGTTCATTCCAATAATTGACACCCTGCTAATGCTACGTGAAGATTGAAGGTGCCAACTAGTGGGAGACAGGGACATTTACCTTACTTAGGAAGAAAATTTCCATAAAAAAATAAAAAATCACATTTTAATCTCAGCTGAAATGTCCTCATTACTAGTACGCTTTAACTGTTTTTTAGGATTCCGTACCTCTAAAGGAAAAACAGAACCCTTATAGGATGATTTGTTCTCCGTCTATCTGTCTGTCTGTCACGACCCTTTTCTCTGGAACGCGTGGAGGTAGCAAGCTGAAATTAATACGAAATATTCAAACTTGCAGTCCTTTCCGACTGTGGAAAAATCAAGCTGTTAAAAAAAGTAAAACCGCCTTCAAAAAAAAACCTTAGAAAAAAAACGTAAAATAATCCTCTAAAATAATGATAAATAAATAAAATAAAATAAAATGCGTTTATTTTGGACAACAGAAACTAAAGCCTAAAGTTTTATGGCCTAGCACTAAGCAGCAGAAAAATGAATTCGGTACGGTGCGAGCGGAATGTTCTTTGAATGAATTTTATTTATTTGTATATTTATTTTATTTATTTATATATATTTATTTTATTTATTTATCATTATATTTTGGAGGATTATTTTACATTTTTTTTCTAAGGTTTTTTTTTGAAGGCGGTTTTACTTTTTTGTTAAAAGATTTTTATTTCACAATTTAACGTTGATTTAACATTTTCAGAATTATCCTCCAACTCCTAACCGTTAAGGAGTTGTACTTTCCATCATCAGCTCATCAACATAAGATGATGACTACCGGACGCAAATACTTGAATAGCCTTAGAAAATATATGAAACACATGATACGTGCCTATAAAATTGGAGGGTTGCCCTCGATTTCCCTGAGATCCCATCATCAGATCATGACTTGGTGACAGTGGGACCACCTCAGGAGTATACCCTTTCAAATAATAAAAAAAAATTAAAATCGGTCTACAATTGACGGAGTAATCGATGAACATACATAAAAAAAAAAAAATACATACAGTGGAACGTAGAACCTCCTCCTTTTTTTGAAGTCGGTTTAAAAGGAAGTTTCCGTACAAATTGCCGTGGTATCAATATCTATAGGTACTTCAACTTATCATGAAGATAGCTCTTATAGCACAACCAATAAGAAAGTCTAAAAATCTTGTTTTTTATCTCTGTCTGTATGTCACAGACCAATCATAAAATGGCCTCACATTGTCATTTTAAAGAATTGCGGAGCAGGGGTTTGCTAACACTGGACAACTTGAAACATTTCGAGAAAAGTAGTAAAAAATCTTCAGGACTCGATTCCTATGATAGACGAAATATTTACATGTTGTATCATCTATTTACCTACTGTGCCGAACCCACAGTGCGCGAGTGCGACTCGCACTTGGCCGGTTTATTACTTAGTAGGTTCGCTGGCGCAGTCATTTCGCCGATGACAGCGTACTTATGTGAAGAGTTCGTCAACTGGGTCATACACCGGCACCAGCATAACCTGATCCCCCCCTCCCCCTAGCTGGCTAAACCCTTGGGGTATCACAGGGGAGGCCTGGGGAGTTGTTAAGGGTTTAATTATAGTGGTCTGGTGTAGGTTTCAGGTCTGAAAGGAACGCGCGGTTGTAAAAATTAGTGATTTCTTTTTTAGTTTTTTTGAAGTCGTGCCAGTATTTTGCGGGTTGCGGGTGTCTATGGGCAGTGGTGATCACTTACCATCAGGTGATCTACTTGCTCGTTTGCCTTCCTCGTTGCATAAAAAAAAGTATAATACTTTGTTGGAATGAACTTAGGTATTGCTTATTTTCTCGTAGCTACGGCGGTGAAAAGTTTCCGTTGAGAATCAGTGACTTTAACTTATCATGAGTTCTCTTCAATGAGTTAGAAACCGTAGGTAATTACGACAATCAGTTTTTGTCTTCAAAAATATATACAATTTAAAAATAGGCCTCAATAAAAGAAAATGTCGATACGAAACGTTAGCTTTGTCTATGATTACAAAAAAACAGTCAAATTCGTGACAGGTTTGTTAGATAAAGTAATGTATACAACTCTACATCGTGTGTTTTGCGTTAAAGCCCGTTGATGAGGATGTGGTCGGTAAGCTCCTCTTGCGTATGAAGTCCAATGCTTTGGGCCACGATGGAATAACTTTCGATATGATATTAATGACTTTACCAAGAACGTTGTCAGTAATCACCAATATAATTAACACTTCCATTAAGACCTCGATGGTTCCATCTGCGTGGAAAACTGCAGTTGTCTGTCCAATTCCTAAGGTAAATGACCCATTGGAGTTAAAAGATCTCAGACCGATTAGCATCCTACCTATTCCCTCTAAAATTTTGGAAAAGGTTGTGTATGACTAAATGTCTGCCCATTTAGAAGCCAACAATATGCTTCCTGAAATGCAATCGGGTTTTAGAAAGAAGAGAGGCACTGGCACGGCACTTCATGACGTTATTGATGAAGTCCTCGCTGCACAGGATACTGGTTTAAGTACCATCATGGTATTGTTGGACTTTTCACGCGCTTTTGATTGCATCAATGTTCCTTTGCTTCTGTCTAAAATGCAGTATTATGGTTTTGATTGTAATACTATTCGTTGGTTTGATAGCTATTTTAGGGACCGCCAACAACTTGTAAAAGTGAGTCAAAATAATGGCAGCTGCTTGCTGTCTGATCCTGCCCCTGTAACCAGGGGTGTGCCGCAGGGTTCGATCTTGGGTCCGCTGCTATTCATTTTGTATAGCTCTGACATTACAAAGTGTATTAGGCACAGTAAGTTTCACCTATATGCTGATGATGTACAAATTAACCTTTCGTTTCATCCTCGTGATTTTGATGCTGCCATTGCTATGATTAATGCGGACCTGGAACGTATTTTGGAATGGTCTAGCAGAAACTCTTTGGTACTAAATCCCTCTAAATCCAAATACATGGTGCTCGGATCCTTGAATCAGGTTAGTAGAGTTTTATCACGTAACCCTAGGATTGTGATTGACGACGTGGAGGTTGATCGTGTTGCTGAGGCGCGCAACCTAGGTGTTGTAATGGACAGCAACTTGCGGTTCGAAAAGCATGTGATTGAGACATCTCGGAATTGTCTGTACCGCCTCAAAGTTTTGTACAGTGTAAGAGACTTTTTAAGTGTTGATCTTCGCATCAGACTGTGTGAGTCGCTTGTATTGTCTAAACTAAATTATTGTTTGACTGCCTTTGGACCCTGCCTCTTAGCACGTTCTCAGCAACTTCTTCAAAGGGTGCAGAATGCCTGTGCTAGGTATTGTTTTAGGATCCCTCCGCGATCCCATGTTACGCCTTACATAAACGATGCCAACTGGCTGAGGATGGCAAATCGGCTGGAGCTTATGTTTGCTTGCCTCCTGTTCGACATAGTTAAAACTAAAGCTCCTAGTTATCTCTATAAAAAATTAACTTGGTCCGCTTCAAAAAGATTTTTTGGTGCCAGGCCCTCTCGTGCGGTTTTGTTGGCGATGCCTCGCCACGGAACCGCTGCCTTTAGGGGAAGTTTTAGATATAGAGCAACTAAATGCTGGAATAATGTTCCCCCGCCAATACGTAATCTTAACTCTAAAACTTCTTTCAAAATTAAATTTCGTTTACATTTATTAACAATCCAAAAGCGTAATGTCTAAAGTTCACCCGCCACTGTTTCCGACATTCAATAAATATAATTATTTGTTGTAATATTACACCCATTCTTCTCTTTCTCCTTTTCACTCCTCGCTCCGCAATTTAAGTATACATATAGCCTGTTTTATATTTCTCCCCTTTTCTTATTAATGTACATTTTTATTTTATACAATAAGCATTCGTTTCCTCTTGCGTATTCCACAGGTCTGGCTCAGTTGGTCCTGGCAGAATACCAGCGCTGCGGTCTCCGCAGCTTTATGCTGAGTCAGCACTTTTCTTTTCACGGCACTTGGCACTCACAAACGTACATTTAAACAGCATTGTTATTCGTCTTTCTTTCTCTTTTTTACTGTTTCCAGTTTTTCTTGCTGTTTTGTATTCTCTGTTCATTTTTGTATACCAAATGTACCTAATTGCACTGTTTTATACATGTTTGTGTTTCCTGTGTTGTGAAAAATAAAGACTTTATCTATCTATCTATCTATCTACATAATTAGGCCATAAAACGCTCGTGTGATCCTATTATGAAACTCGCCTTTGCCTCGTTTCACAAAACCACACTCGCGTTTTAAGGACCCTCATCATCTAACAGTTGCATAAACTACTATTAAAACCCCCTAAATAGTTGTGTATTTATGAGCACTTTTTATATTGTTGTGTTTTATAATGTATGCTTGTTTATAATTTGAATTTTCCAGCGCTTTGGTTTTTACTGTCATCATCATCATCATCAAACTTAAGAGTTACAGTCGGTGGAGTTTCTTCCAATCACCTATCCCATGAGCCAGTTCCTTGACCTCCTGATACGACACGACACCGGCCTTCTCCTTTATCTGGTCCATGTTGTCGCGCATTCCATGCACGAGTCGTCGTAAAACAGTCGGTAAGTGTCAACCCTACTTTATGTCAATCTACTTTGCGATGTGGTAATCTCCACTTTGTCTATGCTTTGACTAACGATTCTTGTGTGTTGGCATTTCGGGGACAGAAAAACGGCGCGAGTCGGAATGCATGACAGTTTGAGAGTGCTTGGGAGATAACCTCCCGACAGTGACCAGAGATGATCCTGGTGAGTGCTTATAATCTATACATGCTTTTATAATCGACATAACTAGCTACATGGATATGGAATGATGAGTAAACCAATGGCCGTAGGTAAATTCCATTCAGACGGAGTCCACCCTAGTGTGCCTCACAGGGACGTTGGACTGGGTAGCCCGGGGCTCCCAAGAGTATGTATCGGAAGCATACAGGCAAAGCATTGTAGTACGGTCGATTATGAGTTGGAGCATACGGGTCGGGCCTGAAGGGGTTGGAAGGAGGGCCCCGTGGCGGCATTAGCCGCCATGTCCAGCTGGTGTCGGGTTCAGGGTATTATGGGTTTTACGACCCCCATAATCCCCAGTCTATAAGTTCCCACAACGCGCAGTGCGAACTGAGGATACGTAGGACACCAAGGCACATTCACGCAGTGTCTAGACTGGAGGCGTAATCGACAGTACTGAGAGGGTAACTCTGGGTGGACCAGGCTCTCATACTATGCAATGCGAAGCCACTGTAGATAAGATTAAAATAATGTTATTATGATACATGGCCAAAGGTCGCTCCTTGTTCTACGTTCACGTAGCGTTTATCATCGAATATTTATCGCCGCCCAAACGAACCTATACCCAATCGAATCCAGGCAGGCGTGTTTCGTAAACGCAGGTATAGAGGGCGCGATACATGTAGCTTCGCCTAGGCCGACCTCTTCCCCTCTGTCCTTCAATTTTTCCTTCTAAAATGGTCTTAAAGAAATCGTCGTGTCCCCTCCTGCCACTTGGCTCCCATGCCTACAATCCCATAGGATTTCAGCGTAACGTTTTGGTCGCTATGCTCCCATGGTATCAAAAGATATATTTTTATTCCTTTTGACTCCCATGAAATCCACGGACGACTAAGCATTTTTCCTCTTGGCTCTCAAGCCACAGCTTAATGGGATCCAGAGATAATATTTTTCCACTTTGCTCTCAAGCAGCTGGTGTCTGGGATCCAGAGATAATATTTTTCCTCTTGGCTCCCAAGCCACAGCTTAATGGGATCCAGACATAATATTTTCCATTTGGATCCCAAGTAGCTAGTGTCTGGGATTCAGAGAAAATATTCTTTCTCTTGGCTCCCAAGCAGCTGGTGTCTGGGATCCAGAGATAATATTTTTCCTCTTGGCTCCCAAGCCACAGCTTAATGGGATCCAGACATAATATTTTTCCATTTGGATCCCAAGTAGCTAGTGTCTGGGATCCAGAGATAATATTTTTCCTCTTGGCTCCCAAGCCACTGCCTAATGGGATCCAGAGATAATATTTTTCCGCTTGGCTCCCAAGCAGCTGGTGTTTGGGATCCAGAGATAATATTTTTCCACTTGGCTCCCAAGCAGCTGGTGTTTGGGATCCAGAGATAATATTTTTCCTCTTGGCTCCCAAGCCACAGTTTAATGGGATCCAGAGATAATATTTGTCCATTTGGATCCCAAGCAGCTGGTGTTTGGGATTCAGAGATATTATTTTTCAAATGTCCGACCATTTTCCCGCGTCTATTCTCTATTTTTAACCCCCGACGAAAAAGAGGGGTGTTCTAAGTTTGCCATGTGTATCTGGTTGTCTGTGTATCTGTGTATCTGTCTGTAGCATCATAGCTCCCAAGCGGGTGGACCGATTTCGATGCGGTTTTTTTTCAATCGAAAGCTAATTTAATCAAGATGGTTCTTAGCTAAGTTTCAATTAAATCGGTTCACCTGTTTATGAAATATTGAATTTTGAAATGATAATGTCGGGGGTTTTTCAGCTTTTCTAAGTTGTTACTGTCATGCTGTGTAAAATGTTTAGTAAATAAATAAATAATAAATTACTAGAGAGAAACAAAAGCCACACCTCTCTACTATCCGTGGTGCAGAGTACTCTGGCAAACAGCGAGTCTTGTTTGTGTAACAAACGCTGATAGTTGGAGCTCGTAAACGGGCACTTTAATCACGTCCGTTACGGGCTCCAATACTCGTTAACCGTTTTATGGACGCGACCCTTACACGTCTTACTTACAACAGACCTGTCACTGTGATGGATTTGTTCGACAATTTTTACAAAAGCATTTTTTATAGTAGCGATTTTTCACATCGCGTTTTTTTATGACCGCAAATTGAATTATTCGTCTTTTTTCATGTAGCGATTTTTCACATCTCGTTCTTTTATGATCGCAAATTTCATTATTCGTCTTTTTTCATGTAGCGATTATTCAAATTGCGTTCTTTCATGATCGCAAATTTCATTATTCGTCTTTTTTCATGTAGCGATTTTTCACATCGCGTTCTTTTATGATCGCAAATTTCATTATTCGTCTTTTTTCATGTAGCGATTTTTCATAAAGCGTTTTATAATGTTCGCGTTTAATTTTTTCGCTTATTTTACTAGTAGATTCTTTTATCAATCGCGTATATTTGTAGTCTATTTTTTTCCGAATCTCGGTTTTTCACACGTTGATATTTTAATATTAGCGTATTATAATAACTATGTAAAACTACGATAACAATATAAATATTGTCGTAGTGTTAGTTCACGGATAAGTAACAGTTTATTTTATTAGTTAGGTATCTATCTTGTATAAAAGCAGAACGGGGTCGAAAGACTGTACATTGAAGATATTTACAAAACAATGTTTAGGGCCTCAGGGTCGATAGGAAACAGAACGCATATTTTTAAAAAGATGATTGCCCAGAAAAACTTGCCACAAAGCAGTTTTTTCTGAGAATCATACCAAACATTCACAATTTCAAGATTTAATTTGCGTTTTAATGTTAGTAATGTTCTTATTACCCACAAAAATGTGGTTTTAAATAAAAACTTGTGAAGCGACAGTGCAAAAAAAAGAGAATACCTAACCTAGAACTAAAACTAGTAAAAGAAAATAGAAAGTTTTAAAGAAAATTAATAACAATTTATTATTTACAAATATTTACAAGAGATTCGTAAAAAAAATAAAAAGATGAATCGTCGGGGAAAATGTGTAGAGTGGGTGATGGGTACAGGTGGGTGTGTATGAAGTGGAGTGGTAGAGGTAAAGGGCGAAGCAAGCGTAGCGGAGCGGAGTGAAGCGGAGCGGAGCGGAGCACGGAGGAAGGCGGCGGAGGGAAAGTGTGCTTCCCAGCGCACACTGCACGGCACGATGGAGCTCGGGTACAGGATGGTAGTAGGCAGTGGAGTGGGTGCGCACGTTAAGTCACGCACCCAGGGATTGCACAGACTTGGTAGATCCGGAGAGCGCACGCCAATGGTAAGCGTGCACGTGGAGGGTGATTTCAGGTAGCAAAGTGGGGGCGCACGATGAGCCACGCACCCAGGAGCACACAGGTATGGAGTACCCGGCGGCGTACGCCAGAGGTCAGTGCGCACGAGGTGGGCGACCTCACACGCCTCGCCGAGCAAGACGTGTCCGAAGGCGCAGCTTGAAGTTGAAGAACTTTGCGATGAAGACTTTTATTTTAACGCGCAGTTAAGAAGAAAAAACCTTATGATGGCACTGCAGGGTCTCGGGGTTTAGCGACCCCGAGACAAGGCCTTTGATTTAGTACTTTCTTTGTTGAAAGCGGACGAAGACTGGCGTCGTCGGGCGCTTGTACGGCTTATATAGCATTCGGTCGGAGATGCGTGCCCGACGGCGGCTCCAGAATCAGTACGCAAAAGATTTCAAATTAAAAGCAAAATTTTGTAGGTGGCCAAGAAGAAACGAGTAATTTTGGTGGAGATTAGATATAAAAACACCAGGCTGACGAGAAAAGAAAGCAGAAATTGCCATGATGACCATATAAACAAAGACGTCAAAACATGTCAAAATTTACTATCAGGTTCATAACATTGCTAACAAAAACGGAAACAAATAGATACAATCACAAAAGAAAAGGAAAAAGTGTAGCGCATAAGCGCGTGCGAAGCCCGGGTTTGTAGAGTTCAGTAGAAGACTGTGAAACGCAGAGAAAGGTGAATCAGCAGATGTAGGATTTTAAAAACGTTTACAACGTGAAGAAATGCTGTGAAAATAAAGTAAAATGGTGTTAATATGAGTTTAAAACGTTCCAGGGTCCTATGGAAATTAATGTAGGGAAAATAATTAAAAATTGAAGATGTGTGTTCGAAAACATAAGTGCCGTAAATGGAGTAAAAGGATGCTAAAAATTACACTGTAAGTAGCGTAATACTAGAAACTCACCACAACTTATACGTTTATTACTAAAGTACCTATTTTGCGGTGTTTTTTCATAGTGATCTCACTGCTTCAACTGAGCTGTGGCTCTAGTGTTCTTCAATTTGTGTTAAGACTGACAGTTGTTCTTTTAACACAATAAGAACTGTTTTACTGCGTTCTTAAGTCGGTGCACTTGGACAAATTGAGTGGCTTCGCTTTTAAAGTTTTATGTTGTTTGCACGAGAGGGCAGAAGAAAAAGCAAGCTATAGTAATAATAATAATAATAATAGGTTGATTATAAAATTATAAAGTAACTCAGTAAATTTATGACTTCAAAAAGTAGGTACTAAGTAGCTGGGTCATTTAAAAAAAAGTTGTGAGCAGTCTTTTTTGGATTTTAATTTTTTAATGATACTCAGAATCACGAGCACTATCGATTTTATTCATCATCATCTTCATCAGCCTATTCTACTCCACTGCTGGACTTAGGCCTCCCCTAATAGACGACCGGATGGCCTAGTGGTTAGCGACCCTGACTATGAAGCTTGAGGTCCCGGGTTCGAATCCCGGTCGGGGCAGATGTTTGTATGATGAATACGAATGTTTGTTCTCGGGTCTTGGATGTTTAATATGTATATAAGTATGTATTTATCTATATAAGTATGTTTATCCGTTGTCTGGTACCCATAGTACAGGCTTTAACATTAATTGTTGACGAACCATGTTGCGGATACCACTTTTTATGTTAATTCTATTACTAATTTTTGTCATTAATCCTATTGACGAAGCCTTGCGCTGACCTTTAGTTTATTCATTTGTAATATTTTTTTTTTGTGATTGATTGTTTTTATTTGTTTTTAAATAAATAACATTAAAGTTTCAAAATTCCAGAAAAAAAGTGTGTGTACAACTTGTTTTAAAATGACCCAGGTACACAATTTGTATCGTTTTAGCTTTGGCATTATTGTTTAACTTAAGTGTTTTCTTTATTAACATACTAGGTACATATTCCAAATAGTATAGGTATCATAATTCGATTACATAAAAAAGATTTCGTAGTAAAAACAAAATTGCGAAGCAACTCTAACAACTGGACTCTCATCTTTAAACAATTTTTTTGTATTTTTTATTTTTTCAATCGGATGGCGCAGTTGGTAGCGCAACGCCATGGTATGGTAAAGGTTTAAGCACGAATCCCAGTTCGAGAATTTATTTTTCTGTTCTATCGGTAAACGTTTCAGTTTGAAATTTGAGAAAAGGACTCTCGTCCTAAAACACTTTTGAATCTGACCCGAAACTGACACCGCAAATAATCAAACAGCTTTGGCGCCAAAACAGAAAGATCGCTATTCCTAAACAATAAAAGAAACGTATCCGCAGTCCTTAATAATTCGTACATCCCAACCCCACCCACGCCGAAATGTCTTAACTCCATAGCCGCTACAAAAACATACTCCCTTTTTAAAGAAGAAGGCAGTATCTGCAATCCTAACCTAAAAAGGGCGTAAGTGATAGAAGTTAGGTGGCTGATACGACCCTTTGCTGTATACAGGGTGTGTTTTTACTTCAGTTTGTGTCGTAAAACCCTCTGAATAACCGATCGAGGTCCATTTGAGGCCGCATCCTGTAGTTCTGGGTTTTTATTGAATGTCAATTTCGCGAATTTCTTCGTCCACATTGTACTAATGTAAATTCTTTACGGACACGTCTGTCATTTTTATTGAGGGTAGGTAATAGTTCTAGATTTCGCTCTTTGGTAGTGAAAAAAAATGACGATCTCAATGGAGCGTCTTTTCGTATTTTTCTCAAATACAATTATTGTTTATGTATTGATTTAAACTTTCGCGACTTATCATAATACCCGGGACTTAATCGCGTTGCGTCCGAAACGTCGAGGTATTTAAATTTAAATATATTTATTATGCGGTTAAGTCCCGAGTATCATGATAATGCAATTAGTCGTTGTTACAGTCGAGTTCTCCAATATCTATACAATCAACAGTTAAAAAATATCTATACACAGACCTTGTTGCCAGTTACATAAGGTCCGTGTTAAGATATTTATGAACCGTTGGGTGTACAGATATTGGAGAACTCGACTACTTGAAAGCAGTCGATACTAACATTATGCATTGGTGTATAGTATACAGCACGTGACACGGAATGTGAAGGGTCCGTGTTTTCATATTTTTCTAGTTTTCTTTGTATTCTGGTTTCAGTAAGTATTTAAAGTACAACAATAGTCCTGTTTCAGTTTGGATCAGAATATTATACGACCAATGACCCGAGCTACATCTGAAACTCACTCTTCATTAAAAAAGAAAGAAAGGGGCCGCGCGCGCCGGGCCACCGCCTTTGGTGTCATTGCAATTTTTTCCCAAATGTATTAAAAAACGTCGTTTGGTACACGTGCGGAAGTGTCATTTTCACTCGTCCCGAATCTCGACCCTCACCTCGCGGCTCGGACCTAGCCACCTCAGGACTCGTGCAAAATTACACTTCCGCACTTATATCAATATGTACTATTACTGTTTACGTAAAGCGATGGTAACTCAAACTCACCATCGATGCTCGGCCGTTCGCACACGAAGTAGTTATGCTCTCGGCAGCCGCGGTCGTTCCACATGAACGAGGGCGCGGGGGGCGGCGGGCGCGGGGGGAACTCGCGCCGCGCCTCGACACAGTCTTGCCCTGATGTGCCATCGTCGTTGGGCTGGCTGCTGTGCTTACGCCAACCAGGAAACCAGTCTGGAACAAGTTGGTTAAGTTTAGTTGATCGCGCGAACAAAGAAAGCGAAGCGTCTTAGCTTCAGAGCGCCTAGTGTAATCGCCGACCAGGCCAAGAAATTCGTCTCGATCGCGTTCCAGTTTTTTTATAAACCCAACGGCATTTCTGCATGCAAGAACGACACAAGAAGGGAATAATAACCTAGTAAGTATTGTCATTCGTACAACACGTCACGGGTTCAGAGGGTCGAGCACGACTTGTCGAATCCTGCGTAACGTTATGGTTATCGTATCGAGATCGAGAAACCTCATACAAAATTTTAGTTCCAAATACGCTCACGGGCGGGCGCTGTTCCAAACGTCATACAAACTCGACAACGTTTACTATTCGATTTTACGTGACGCAGCATTCGTAAAGTCGTGCTCGACCCTCTGCTCGGCCATTACACTAGGCGCTCTGTTTGTCACTTTAACGCAAACGCGATCGAGACGTGTTTTGTGCTTATTGATTACACTAAGGGCACTGAAGACAACAGTGATTACAGTTGCTTAGAAAAACGATTGTCATGCTTACTACTTAGGCATGAAGATGAGGGCTTTTTATAACTGTTACAACTCCTAACTTTTAGTGGATTTGTACGTTAGAAAATCATACTTTTAATGAGTGACCGAGGAGACGTCGCCATGGAAACGAGCAACACTTAAAAGTTGATTGACCCTCGTATAAAAAGTCTGTGTGTACGCCCGCCGACTGTCCAGCTGTTCTCCTACAGGTCGCATTTCTTAACAGATTCTCGTGAAATTTTGTGAGCAGGTTCGCTAATTACTTTTATGCATTGATATACAAAAATAGACCAATACGCCTCCGCTTCACCGCGTGAGGACAAGTAAATATAGGTGATTAGGTGATTCGGTGACTTAGTATCCCTTGATGTTTGACATTATGTCAGTCTAATGACAGCTAATGAGCGAAGGCCGCATTTTGTCAGCGCTGAACAGGTACGAGGCCTATCTTTAATGTTTCATATATCGATGCTTTTACGTATAGATTTTTTTTGTCGATTCGAGCGATGGTTTTGAAAATCAATACATATCAAACTCTTCCGTTACTGAGTACTAACTGACAGAAAACGCACAGCCGAAACCCTTAGCCCAAGAAAGCCAAAATGTTGCACAGAGTTTTCCTTTATGATGTAGTGAAGCACTAAGGACGGACTTGCTGAAATTCCCACGGGATAGAGAATAAACGGGATTTTGACAGCTCCAATTTTTTTGTTTGTGTTTCAACAGTTAAATGTTGGAAAACAATGCGTTTTGTTTTTAAAAGCTGAAGCTTGAGGTCCCGGGTTCGATCCCCGGTCGGGGCAGATGTTTGTATGATGAATACGAATGTTTGTTCTCGGGTCTTGGGTGTTTAATACGTATACAAGTATGTATTTATCTATATAAGTATGTTTATCCGTTGTCTAGTACCCATAGTACAGGCTTTGCCTAGTTTGGGACTAGGTCAATTGGTGTCAATTGTCCCATGATATTTATTTATTTATTTATATATTTATATTTATATTTAAACCTGACGTCGCACTCGGAAAGGGGTCGGGAGCTGGAACGTTTAATGAGGGTTCTTAGCTTCTATCCCAATACAGTTCTGGGTCTAAGCTTCTAACAAATCTACATATCGACGGTACGCTGACTCAAGCTCGTATATAAACTTTGACGAAATCTGAATAACCACTCTAGACCGTGAACATAAAGTTGTTATTCCAATTTCGTCAAAGTTTAGATACGAGGTTGAGTCAGAGTACCGGCGATAAACAGAATAATTTTGTCACTGCCATTTTAATTGTCCACGAAATATTTTTCCTACCGGGATTTTTTTTATACGACGAGGAAGGCAAACGAGCAAGTGGGTCACCTGATGGTAAGTGATCACCGCTGCCGATAGACACCCGCAACCCCGGAGGGTTTACAGATGCGTATCCAACCTAGAGAGCTAAGATGAAATGCCTCTTGTGCCCGTAATTACACCGGCTGTCTTACTCTCCACACCGGAACACAACACTGCAAGCACTGCTGCTTAGTGGCAGGATTAGCGAGTAAGATGGTGGTAGCTATCCGGACGGACCTTGCACAAGGTCCTACCACCCACAGTAAAATATGTTTCGTTGATGAAAAGCTATGATTAAAAATTACACTCCAATAAATTGGGCAGTGTAAAAGGTTGCCGTTTTGTTAATTAAAAAAAAAACGTATCCCTTACGCCACCATAGGCACGGATTGATAATTTATTTGCAAAGGAGCTTTTGTGCGTTTCGGCTTAATTGAAAAAAAAAAAGCTTTTTTTTTAAAACGTGAACGGAATCTTTCGACGCGTCTTTTTGCAGGTTTATTTTTGGTATTGTTCATTATTTTGGTGTAAACCGTAGAGTCCTGTACACACTTAGTTCAAAACGTGCTTTCCATTTATTTTATTTTATTTTTATTTATTTATTTACTCGCGGTCAAATAAAACGGGTCAGTGACAAAATCCTCTGTATCTTGCAAATTAATAATGGTACATGCATGAAAATAACTTTATATTAAAGAAAATTTTAATATCGTATGATATAAAACCTTAAATATTACATACAACGTAAATTGAAAATTAATTTGGCTTTAAAGTTTGTTTTTGTGCGGTATGTGAGGGAACGTCTTTTAATTTTTCTAAGCAAAAATTGACGACATTTTGTTTCTTATGTAATTTTAATAAACAAACGAATAACGTTTTCAACATTTAATGTTGTTTTATTAACTATCAAATTATCTACAACATACAGTGCCCTAAGCACGACTTGTCGAATCCTGCGTCACGTAAAATCGAATAGTAAACTATAACGAGTTTGTATGACGTTTGGAACAGCGCCCGCCCGATAGCGTATTTGGAACTAAAATTTAGTATGAGGTTTCTCGATCTCGATACGATAACCGTAACGTTACGCAGCTTTTGTTAAGTCGTGCTCGACCCTCTGAGGCGCCTAGCATTTCAATAGTTAGTAGCATAATGTTACTGTACACTAGTTTAAGCTGTATAGCTACAAACTATTGAATAAATGTGTTTTATTTATTTATTTTTTATCATTTAGAAACACGGAAGAACTAGGTGGCAAGTCTAAAACTTCTAACCAAATTAAACACGTCACTTTTCATGTTAATCCCAGAGTTTTTTGTCGCTTTTCTGGGATACCTTATAACGTACCTAATGGTCTTTTCAAATAAGTATTTTTTCTAATTATCTTTTTTTTTTGTACAACGAGGAAAGCAAACGAGCAAATGTGTCACCCGATGGTAAGTGATCACCACTGCCCATAGACACCCGCAACCCCGGAGGGTTCGCAGATGCGTTGCCAACCTAGAGAGCTATGATGAAAAACGCCTCTTGTGCCTGTAATTACACCGGCTGTCTTACTCTCCACACCGGAACACAACAGTGCAAGCACTGCTGCTTAGCGGCAGGATTAGCGAGTAAGATGGTGGTAGCGATCCGGACGGACCTTGGACAAGGTCCTAGCACCCGCACCCTTTTTTACAAGCTTTTTATTAACTTGCAGTGTATGTATAATAATTGTGTTTATGTTATGTATATGTTATGTATAGGTATGTAGATTGTAGAGGTATGTTCGGGCCTAGTGGTTAGAGACCTTGAGAGCTTGAGGTCCCGGGTTCAAATCCCGGCCGGGGCAGATGTTTGTATGATGAATATGAATGTTTGTTCTCGGGTCTTGGGTGTTTAATATGTATATAAGTATGTATTTTTATCTATATAAGCATGTTTATCCGTTGTCTGGTACCCATAGTACAGGCTTTGCCTAGTTTGGGACTAGGTCAATTGGTGTCAAATTGTCCCATGATATTTATTTATTACAATTTATTATTTAAATCTTGGTATGGATATGTATGTTGGATGATAATACAATAATCTGGTAGTGAAATCCTGGTGGTGCCGCCAGGATCGTCTCCACAGGAGGGAACTCTTCAACGGTTAATGGCATCGACTTGAAATTTGGTGTGGATACGTGAGTTTGATAACAATACAAGTACAGATAACAAAAAGTACAGTCCGCAAAAAAAACTTGTTTTAAAAACTATTTTTTTATGGTAAGTTTTTTTATGATTGAGTGTCTCGGACAACCCTCGTTGTCTTTAACAAGGGTCGTCTGATATAAGTGTGTGTGTGTATATATGAACACACGTGATGTTTACAATCTAAACTAAACTAATTTTGCCCCATATTTACTTCCAGCCTAAACCCGTATTTTAACCGAGTAAAAGTTAGTTTAACAACAAACCGCGTTTAGTTCTAAACGTGGTTAAATTGTTATCATCACGGTTTTATGTAAGTCCAATTAATTTTACGCCTACATACTAACATACCAACACACGGGTAACGTGAGGGATTTATATATGTTTGACTAGTAATGTTGGCATGGGTCAGAGAAACTGAATTGCTGGTTTAAATATTGAAGTACCATCAATACAGAACTTTTTATTGAAAACCACAATGTAAATAAAACAGAAAAACTAACCGATTAATTGAATCAGGCGTTACTTTGCGGAGGTCCATAATTGTTTTTAGTTCCTAAAATTAACCGACCCAGTGACATAGAGCCGTGATAGCCTAGTGCAGGGTTTCCCAACTTTTTACTATTAATATTATTTTCATGCCTCCCCCCTTTACTTTTTCAATAAATTTTATGCGTGTAAATTAAACATTACATTGAAATGCTGTTTGTCTATCTTTTTTTATGAACTAAAAAACAATTACTAATGACAAATAGTTACATCTGTGCGGCAAATGTATGTTTCCATGCAACACCTCCGCCTCCACTGCTACACGAATCAACACATGCCACACAGACCCAACCATCACCACCACCACCACTATACTAAACGCTGACACGTTTCGGCACTCTCCACGAGGCCATTTACGAAGCACAACAACAACCGCTCAACATGCCACCACTTCCACTACTGACATATGTAAACCATGTACTCAACTTAGTTAATGACAAAACCAACGTACCCACTAATATTTTATAAATTCCAAACTACCCTTTTATGTAAGTCCTAAACTACCCTTTTTTAAGAAATGAATTCCAAACTACCCTTTTTATTTTTATTTTTAATTTACGCCAGGTACCCCGTTATTTTTAACCGAGTACGGTAAAAAGAGAAGTCATGTTCTCATTATTACTATGACACATTATTAAAATTAGAACCAAGTCGTAACAAAGGCGAAGAAACCAAATTAACTTGTTCATTAATAATAGACCCCATGTTGTTGTTCCTAATTATCTTTTTTTGTTATGCTTGCCTGTTTGCCGCCTTAGTGGTATTAAAAAAAAATGCGAACGCTCTCCGCCCCCTTTGACATTTCTCTATGCCCTCCTTGGGAAGCGTGCCCTTCTGGTTGGGAACTCCTGGCCTAGTGGTTTGACCAATGTCCTCTCAAGCAGAGGGTCTTGGGTTCAAACCCCGGCTCGCACCTCTGAGTTTTTCGGAACTTATGTGCGGAATTACATTTGTAATTTAGCATGAGCTTTTCGGTGAAGGAAAATATCTTGAGGAAACCTACACACTCTTGTGAAGCAATTTATTGATGCGTGTGGAGTTCCCAATCTGCACTAGGTCCGCGTGGGAACTATAGCCCAAGCCCTCTCATTCTGAGAGGAGGCCTGTGCCCAGCAGTGGGACCTAAAAAAGGCTAGTGATGATTATAGTGGAGGAAGTTAATATGTATCGCTCCCATACATAAGCCAAAAAAAAAAAAGCTATGTGTTTCAACATGTATGTTCCTTGAGTAATTCTAAGCATTTCTAGTCCGGGAGGCAATAAGAAATGTGAGGCTAGTCGGGGAGGGCGGGGTACGAAGATGGCCGCCACCCGTCATATTAAAAAAAAAACTGTTCTCGTCCTGGTGGGTACTAGGGCAAGTTTGGTATTTGGTATTTTATATATGGAACGTAAAAAAGGCTGGTGTTGGTGATGGTGATGATAGCGATACAGTTAATAGATAGTCACATGTTTCATCATCATCATCATTATCAGCCTCTTTTACGTGCTGGGCACAGACCTCTCAGAATGGGAGAGACTTGGGCTATAGTTCCCACGCGGGCCCATTGCGGCTTGCAAACTTCACACACACCATTCAATTGCTTCAAAGGACTGTGACATGTTTTGTACTGCGCAGTCGATCAAGATCAAGTGTTTGTGCGAGGTCCGTCCGGATCGCTACCACCATCTTACTCGCTACTGCCGTTAAGCAGCAGTGCTTGCATTGTGTTCCGGTGTGGAGAGTTAGATAGCCGAGGAAATCACTGGGACAACAGGCATTTAACCTTAGCCCTCTAGGTGAGCAACGCATCTGAAACCGCGGGTTGCGGGTGTCTATGAGCAGTGGTGACCCACACTGTTATGTTATGTTATCTTTTGCACAATGTCTGTCACATTGTCATGTTAACAGGGGTCAACTATTAACTACCCCAAACATAACTTTGCCTCCAAAGTTGCGACCGCAGCATCCCTCTTGCTACTTATTAGAGCGAGTCAACATGATATATTATTATTATTTATGATGCACAGGCAGCTTATTAGCTGATGCGTGCATATCATTGTCCACTTGTGTGATTATGATTAAAATATTTGTCTGTCTGTGTATATATGTATGCGAAATAGAGATATCTGTGCGCATGCGACAGGATTGCCAGCTGCTTTACAATTGTCAGTTTTAAATGACAATTCTGTGTCAACTGTTGACTTGAAGAGCTTTTTTTTTAGCGCGCTTCATATTGTCAAAGAAATGTAGTTCGAATTGTCCTATAAAACTGTCAATTGTAAAGATGGTGAAGTAGGAGCCTGGTGGACCACAAATAGATTAGATTCATTTATTTCAATTTGCAATTACACATATTAATTGACATGTGAAAAAATACTTCGTTCGCAAAAAGATCGTCATCAATGAAAAAATTAAAAATACAAAACAATTGAATTCAAAGTGGAATATAAAATACCAAACTTGCCCTAGTACCCACCAGGACGAGAACAGTTTTTTTACAGGCCTCCTCTCAGAATAAGAGGGCTTGAGCTATAGTTCCCATGCGGGCCCAGTGCGTATCGGGAACTTCACACACGCCATGGAGCTGCTTCGCAGGAGTGTGCAGGTTGCCTCACGATGTTTCCCTTCACCGAAAAGCTCGTGATAAATCAAAAATTTAATACCTAATTTAGCACATACCTAATTTCCTTAAAACACAGGGGTGTGAGCCGGAGCTTGAACCTGCGACCCTCTTTGAGGCCCACTAGGCTATCACTGCTTTTCAATTCGTTATAATTATAACTCTTTAGCTCCACATTAGACGTAAATTGTTGCCACAGCGATTATTATTACAGCGTTAACGCCACATTAATTTAACGTTCCAACGGCGCTTATAACAGGCATAATCAACAACTTGCGTCGTCAGAACAACCCCCAAATTAAATTCATCCAAGTAAACTCCTTGTCATCTCAATTGTCAAAGTAGTTGCGCACTCGAGCGGCAATTGAGTTACTCTCGCGCCGCGGTTAACAGGGATTTGTTAAGTATATAGTATTACCTACAGTACAGTTTAGTATGTCGGTTACTGCAAAACACTGTAACTTGAAATTTGATGGCTTATCAAGAGCAAGAGCAACATGTACGTACATTTGGAGCATTATCATGTCAGCCGAAAGACGTCCACTGCTGGACGGCGGCCTCCCCCGCGGCTCTCCACTCAGACCGGTCTTGTGCTGTCCGCATCCACCGCGGTCTCGCGATCTTTACCAGGTCGTCGCCGCTCCGTTAATTCTTCGGGTTATGTCGGTGACCTTAGTTCTACTGCGATTTTACGAATACTCATTCATAGTGAAATAAACGGATCACTCACGTATGTCAGTCGAGTCATGTATGACATGTTTCGGACTAATCCGTAGTCCTTCCTCTGGGAGCACACGCCATGCCGGTGGCGAGACGTAACTGCGCGCCGCGGCTCTGCTCGCACAGCTGCTCGGCGCAGCTGACGGCGGCTCACAAATACCCTCGTTTTCATCGTCATTTTTATTATTGTCAAAAGTAGGGTAGCACACTACACTAATCACATCACTTTGTAAAGGCACGTTCACACTAGCTGTTGACGCAGTATTCAACACAGTTTTCCAACTAGGGGGCACCGACCATCCACTATCACGGTTGAAATTGGGATGACGACTAATTTCAATGGCTTCACGTACATTCCGCGGAATTAAAAATTTTTCTCTCGCCAGTACCGACACCTTATCAAAACGAATGTAGTGCGTCGAATCCGAGTCCATTGAATGTTCGGCCACAGCAGAACCCTTATCGTCCTGTTTTTTCATACTGCGTATGTGCTCCATCAGTCTTGTGGATATATTCCGCCTAGTCTGTCCGATATAGTTCTTCCCACAGGAACACGGAATCATGTATACCCCGGGAATATTCAGGGGCTCCTTATCCTTGGATGAACGCACCAACTGTCTGAGCTGCAAATGAGGACGGAAAATCGACTTGATGCTGTATCTTCGGCGTAACAAGTGCCCGATTTTATCCGTTACCCCTTTAGCAGCGGCAGGTAGACTGGTACCATATCGACCACGGCTGGCCGTTGCCGGGCCGATGCGTTCACGACACGATTGCATTGCCTCCAGTTAAAACCGTTGCTTTCCAAAACACGCTTAACATGATCTAGCTCACGATTTACATATTGTGGATCACAAATAGTTAAGGCTCGATCGATCAAGGTTTTAGGCACAGAAGATAAATGACAAGGATGATGGTGTGAATCGGCCCTAAGGTATCTGTCGGCATGAGTTGGTTTACGGTACACTGTGGTTATGAGTCTCCCACAAAATGTCCGTATAACCAAAACATATGTCCGTATAACTAATTCGATGTCGTTATGACTTTTCGATATCGAATTCGATTTTTCGAATTTGACAACCAACGTAATTTACAATCATAGTGAAATAAAACGGATCACTCACATATATAAGTCGAGTTCAGTCCGACATGTATAATTAATAATGTGTTTTTTTTACAAAAAAAAAACAGTTCAAGAAACGTCAGCTCGGTATGTTTGTCTATGATTTAAAAAAACAATCAAAATCGTGACAGGCATGGGTATGATAAAATGAAAATAATCGATTTATTGATTATTTTTGTTTTTATTTTTATGAAACATTCATAGAATGAAATTCAACATACAATGACAATGCAAAAAAAAATTCGTTAAGCAGCTGGACTTGAACCAGCAACCTCGGTAATCCGTACCACGCTCCACCAATTAAGCTATACTTAACGTTGGTGTACCTAACGAATTTTTCAATGCCTTGTGTCATATTTTATTTGGAAGATCTCTCCTCAGCGCCATCTATGAGTAGCTTAATCAAGCAGCTCACCCACTACGGAACTTCTACAGTTACGCATTAGTGGCAAGAGATGGAGCTATTTTCTGAATCAATGAAAATAATCGATTTATTGATTGATTGATCGATTATTTTCATTGATCCAGAAAATAGCTCCATCTCTTGCCACTAATGCGTAACTGTAGAAGTTCCGTAGTGGGTGAGCTGCTTGATTAAGCTACTCATAGATGGCGCTGAGGAGAGATCTTCCAAATAAAATATGACACAAGGCATTGAAAAATTCGTTAGGTACACCAACGTTAAGTATAGCTTAATTGGTGGAGCGTGGTACGGATTACCGAGGTTGCTGGTTCAAGTCCAGCTGCTTAACGAATTTTTCTTTGCATTGTCATTGTATGATGGGTATGATATATGCCTTCGGCTTCTGAACCCATCTTAGAGTACTTATAATATGTGTGTAGATAAAGTAATATATGCAACTCCACATAATTAGGCCTTAAAACACTCGTGTGATCCTATTATGAAACGCAGCTTCGCCTCGTTTCATAAAAACACAATCGTGTTTTAAGGACCCTCATTATGTAGCAGTTACATAAATTACTATTACAGAATGGCTCTAAAAAGCAGCCATTTCAGCGTCTGGGTCAGGGAAGCGCCTTAAATTAGTAAGTGTCAAATTGTAAGTGGTTAACTACTTCGTAAAAAACAAATAGCACATAAACGAAATACAGTACACAGACAGTATTCTCCTCCGGTTATAAAATGAAACTGTGCTTATTTACAAAGGCAGAGGCCCCTTTATTCGAGTATACTCGCTTTGTCCTCACAATCCGTTCTTGAGCGCTACAAGCACCGCTGAAAAGCAGTATAATTCCTTACTCGATGTTTGAAAACAAACTTATGAGAAATTTCAATGGATTGCTGACGTTTCCCCGAAAAGAGAATCCTAAACGAGTTCGTTTCCCAAATCTATATAAAATAAAAATACTTGAATAGCTTTAGAAAAAAACAAATATGAAACACATAATAAGTGCCTATAAAATTTGAGGGTTGTCCTCATTTCCCTGGGATCCCATCATCAGATCACGACTTGGTGACAATGGGACCACCTCAAAAGTATACCCTTTCGAATAATGATTTAACGTTTTCAGAATTATCCTCCAACTCCTAACCGTTAAGGAGTTGTACCTTCCATCATCAGCTCATCAACATGAGATGATGACTACCAGACGCAAATACTTGAATAGTTTTAGAAAACATATGAAACACATAATACGTGCCTATAAAATTTGAGGGTTGCCCTCGATTTCCCTGGGATCCCATCATCAGATCATGATTTGGTGACAATGGGACCACCTCAAGAGTATGGCCTTTCGAATAAAAAAAGAATTTTGAAAATCGGTTCACAATTGGCGGAGTAATCGATGTACATACATAAAAAAAATACATGCAGTGGAACTTTGACCCGCCTCCTTTTGCCTGTCCTGACTGACTGATCAACGCCCAGCCCAAGCCTAAACTCGACCTAGAAAGCTGAAATTTTTCATAAAGGTTCCTTTTATAACGTACACCCGGGATACGGCAGGATTTATCGAAATTCCCACTGGATAGAGAGTTCTGCCACGGAAGCGAAGCCGCGGACAAAATCTGGTGTTTCATATGGGCAAACGTTTTTTTTTCTGCAACAGTAAGCGTGTCAGGATTGTTATAAAACTAACTTAGCTTAACCTTTATGGTTCTATAGGATAGTCCGGAAATAAATCCGGAATAGTTTACAGTTTTTTAGTTGCAAAGGCTCAATCGATTTCGACGAAAATTTGCTGAGAGCAACATCTAATTCCGTCCATCCGCTTAGGAGCTACGATGCCACAGACAGACACACTGATACACAAATCAAACTTATAAGTACCACTCTTTTTGGGTCGTGATTTAAAATAACAATAACTAATAATAAAAATAATAATTGACACCAATTGACCTAGTCCCAAACTAGGCAAAGCCTGTACTATGGGTACTAAACAACGGATAAACATACTTATATGGATAAATACATACCTAAATGTCATATTAAACATCCAAGACCCGAGAACAAACATTCGCATTCATCATACAAACATCTGCGCCGACCGACCGGGAATCGAACCCGCGACCTCAAGCTTCATAGTCAGGGTCTCTCCACTAGACTGTTTGGTTAATACAAATTACAACAGGTAATCAAGCTACAAAAAATTGGTAACTTAATACAATAAATGGTATAAGCAAGTCTTTTTATCTACACACATATCATAAGTCCTCTATAATGCGTTCAGAAACTCTAGAAAATGACCAGTGCCCTAAGCACGACTTGTCGAATCCTGCGTTACGTTACAGTTATCGTATCGAAATCGAGAAATCTCATACTAAATTTTAGTTCCAAATACGCTCACGGGCGGGCGCTGTTCCAAACGTCATACAAACTCGTTATAGTTTACTATTCGATTTTACGTGACGCAGGATTCGACAAGTCGTGCTTAGGGCACAGCATTGCAGCACGACGAAGTCTCTCCCCGCCAACCACCACCAGCAGGTCCTGCAGTAAAGTAATGGACTTTTCGATATCGAATTCGATGTATCGAATTTGACAACCAACGTAATTTACAATCGTAGTGAAATAAAACGTATCACTCACGTACATAAGTCGAGTTCAGTCCGACATGTATAATTAATAATGGGTTTTCTTTAACAAAAAAAAAAAACAGTTCACGAAACGTCAGCTCGGTATGTTTGACTATGATTTAAAAAAGTACAGTCAAATTCGTGACAGGTATGGGTATGATATATATATGCCTTCGGCTTCTGAGCCCATCTTAGAGTACTTATAATATGTGTGTAGATAAAGTAATGTATGCAACTCCACATAATTAGGCCTTAAAACACTCGTGTGATCCTATTATGAAACTCAGCTTCGCCTCGTTTCATAAAAACACACTCGTGTTTTAAGGACTCTCATTATGTAGCAGTTGCATAAACTACTATTTCTCTGTTTTTTAACCAATCACCGTGATATTAACCGGCGGGTTGATCCGGCGCGTTAACAGAGCCGTTCCCGGCCCGGCGACCCATAAGCCGTCCGGCCCGTAAATCCCGCAAACGGGACCGTAGCTCTTGTAACCGGACATAGAATAGACAGGTCACTTTAACCGACAAAGAATGGCACGTTGAACGGTGGTATTTGTGCTATGAAGATATGGGCTCGTAGAGAAGTTTGAAACGCGTCAGCGCTGTAGTAGTGGTGGTGGCAGTTGGGTCTGTGTGGCATGTGGGAACTGTACAGTGCCCTAAGCATGACTTGTCGAATCCTGCGTTACGTTACGGTTATCGTATCGAGATCGAGAAATCTCATACTAAATTTTAGTTCCAAATACGCTCACGAGCCGGCGCTGTTCCAAACGTCATACAAACTCTTTATAGTTTACTATTCGATTTTACGTGACGCAGGATTCGACAAGTCGTGCTTAGGGCTCTGAAAAATAGCGCTGTGATCATGCGCGCCTCCACGGAGCACGCACCCACAGCACTCGCTGAGTGCAATCCTTTTGTCACGCTTGGTTTGTGTGTGTGTTTTTTTTGTTAATGTACGTTTGCATTCCAAGAGTGTCAATAAAGTATTATTCTATTCTGTTCTATTCTATGTGCTGATTCGTGTGGCAGTGGAGGGGAGGTGTTGCATGAAAATATACATATTTTGTTGCTTAGATGTAGCTATCTGAAGTCTGAACAATAGGTACAAGAGCTTCATTCAAAGAACTTACGCACCGACTTCGTATTTGTGCTAGGCCATAAAACTGATGGCTTTAGAGGATTATTCTATGACTTTATTATTTGAAAGCGGTTTTACTTTTAGTTAAAAGATTTTATTGACATTAGTCATAAACGCAGTTGCGATGAAAACTTTTCAAAGTCGCTTTCCTGAGTGTCTAGTGTAATCAACGACAAAAATACGTCTCGATAGCGTTCGTGTTTACGTCTGAATTACTATGGGCAAACTAGCAGCGCCACTAGTGGCTACGTATCGACAACAAACAATTCTCATACTATTTGATCGAGACGTATTTTTGGTCGTTGATTACACTTGACGCTCTGTATACCTACCTAAGTTGTGCGCACATCATTCGAGGATTCGAAGGATAAGTTCAGTGCCCTAAGCACGACTTGTCGAATACTGCGTCACGTAAAATCGAATAGTAAACTATAACGAGTTTGTATGACGTTTGGAGCAGCGCCCGCCCGTGAGCGTATTTGGAACTAAAATTTAGTATGAGGTTTCTCGATCTCGATACGATAACCGTAACGTAACGCAGGATTCGACAAGTCGTGCTTAGGGCACTGACGTGGCAATGGGCCATTCGCTTCTAATGACGGCCGAAAAGGTTTACTGTGTGTACCTAGCTGTGTGTATTTATGCTGTAATTTGATATTAGTTGAAAATTGCGAACACTGACCTTTGTACCCTTAATTTGGCAGTGTACAGCATGATGGACATAGACAGTACATGGCACAAACGTCATCAATGATTTTTTCTGCCGTTCAAAATTATGTCATAATCCAAAGTCACTGAATGTCAAATATCAACAGCAATCGAGGTTTCCTTAAAACATTTTTATTCTGAACCATCATCAATCGAGGTTTCCTTAAAACATTTTTATTCTGAACCATCATCAATCGAGGTTTCCTTAAAACATTTTTATTCTGAACCATCATCAATCGAGGTTTCCTTAAAACATTTTTATTCTGAACCATCATCAATCGAGGTTTCCTTAAAACATTTTTATTCTGAACCATCATCAATCGAGGTTTCCTTAAAACATTTTTATTCTGAACCATCATCAATCGAGGTTTCCTTAAAACATTTTTATTCTGAACCATCATCAATCGAGGTTTCCTTAAAACATTTTTATTCTGAACCACCATCAATAGAGGTTTCCTTAAAACATTTTTATTCTGAACCATCATCAATCGAGGTTTCCTTAAAACATTTTTATTCTGAACCACCATCAATAGAGGTTTCCTTAAAACATTTTTATTCTGAACCATCATCAATGTCTATAGCAGTCTTGTTGTATTTTTATTTTATTACACATTTTTTTAGTAGGTATAAAATCAGAAGAGACTAGAATTCAGGTTTTCCTTTCTCAGTTCTGCCAAATTAAGGGTTAGGCTTACGCTCGGCTGTAGACGTGCGGGATGTCCGTTAAATTGAAAATAGAAGCTCGGTCGCACTTTATTTAAACAATGACACGTTATTATATTATTAATTTTTAAGAACACTGTAAAAATAATTCAAATTAACGTAGCTGATTCGCGGGAGAAACAGCTGCCAGCCCTTTGGCCGCCCGTGGCGTCGACCAGACGCTTTTTCATACAAACAATAAGCATCCATGGATCCAGCCAGTCTCTATTCCTACACTACCAATATGAAATGCGGAACCGAGACTCTGATATTTTGACTGTTTTAATAACATTAATAATACCTACTAAAAACTAAAATAAGTGAGAGTGCCGGAGGATTTCCTCTATCCCTTTTCCTCCTAAAAGGCCGGCAACGGACTAGTGATTCACTCGGGGTTGCTGGTTCTTATGGGTAGCGGTGATCGCTTACCATCAGGTGACCTTCTTGCTCGTTTTCCTCCCTTTCAATAAAAAAAAAAAAACAAAATGGAAAATGTCCCCGTGGCCGCGCTACCTCGGGGAAAGGTGCCCAAAAGGCTAGCGGCGTTGCCTCTTTATATCAAAAGTAGTTTGTTCAGATGAAATTTTATATCAAATAGAGGCACAAATATAGAAACATCGTTAAAAACTTTCATGAAAAATTGAACAAACTGAAAACTTTAAAATTACTGAAATGTGCCACCATGAAGAAATAAAAAGGACAGAGTGTAATTAATTGTATTTGTTATTAGAGGACGCCAGGGAGTCTAGACTAATGCAAAGCACTGGGTAGTGACGTTCAGTGTTTGAATAGAAATAGGTATTATCGATGTTTTTCCCACATGCGTTCCACATGTTGCAATATTAAGTAAGTATCATCATCATCATATCAGCCAGAAGACGTCCACTGCTGGACATAGGCCTTCCCCAAGGATCTCCACTGCGATCGGTTTGGTGCTACCCGCAGCCAATGGCTTCCCGTGGTTGTTACCAGGCCGTCCGTCTTTGCGGGAGGCCTGCCAGCCCTTCGCCTTCTTGTTTAACTTCATATTCACTTAACTTAAAAAGAATATCTCAGGAATTGAAGTCCTTTTTTTGAAGTCGGCTTAAAAACAACACTAATTATACGCTGGTGCAATAACTAAAAATTATCATAAAAAAAACATCGACTTCTCAAATAAAGTTTCCTATAAAAATCCCTAGTAGAAAGAGTACTGTAGCTCAAATTATTCATTTAAGTGCAATAAAATAAAAGCAAACTTATCGGTTCATGAAGAAAAACTATTATCACAATAGCATTCTATAGCCACTGCATACTTGATTTAAGTTTCAGTTTTTGGGGGTTGCTGTACGCGTTGAATTGCAAAACGTAAGTGGCAGTGGATGGGGCACATTGCTCGCAAAACTGATGGCCGATGGGTCAGAAGGTTCTCGAATGGCGTCCGCGGACCGGGAGACGAGCTGCCGGTAAGCCTCCAACAAGATGGAGCGACGACCTGGTAAAAATCGCGGGACCGAGGTGGATGCGGAAAGCACAAGACCGGTCTGAGTGGAGAGTCTTGCGGGAAGCCTATGTCAGCAGTGGACGTCTTTCGGCTGACATTACGTTCTGACTGACGTTACCTTCGTCTTAAGTTTTGGGTGCATTGTTGAACTTCTAAAATAAAAAATAAAATAAATATCATGGGACGAATTGACACCAATTGACCTAGTCCCAAACTAGGCAAAGCCTGTACTATGGGTACTAGACAACGAATAAACATACTTTTATAAAGATAAATACATACTTAAATACATATTAAACATCCAAGACCCAAAATCAAATTCGAACCAAAATTCGTTCTTCTAGAGGAGCTAAACGGCAGGAGCAAGCTAGTTTCCTAATACTTATTCGAGAACCGTGCTACAAGTTCGTAATCTTCTCTTGAATCTATTTCAATCACATTCAATGGAAGCCAAACGAACTCTCGCCGCGTGATTGAACAAAAAACGCATTAATAATGTATAAGCATCTTTTGTTTCGCGATGAAACGGCTTTGGTATAACTTGATTGATTTTGACCGTTTTTTAGATGGATTTGGAGAATCGAATTGATTTTAATTTTAGCTGAGAAAACATTGAGCTCGTCATTTGTTATTTTAGTGAAGATTTCGATAAGGTTTCTGTTAGTACTAGCTGTTTCTAGCAACTTCGTTCGTCAGGGTAGAATTTGTGTAGGTATTTTTATTTTCTCTGACATTTTTTCGAGAAAAAATAGCTGACGTCACTTTGCGGTCATAAACTATACAAAGGTGTAAGTTATTGGTTGAAAGAAGGCTAAACCAACAACTTAAAAACATTGTTGCATTTCAGCTGTACACCGTGATTACCGTGACCGATAAACTTACGTTCTGATTGATTTAATTGACTGAAATTGTAAGAATATGCAGCTTTTATATCTGAACTTTAGTTATCTGCTACCAAAGGGATCAATTAATATTTTTACCATCATCATCATCAACTTAAAGAGTCAAACTCTTGTCCGTGTAATTGACAACATTTCACATTTTTAAGACTATAATTTGATTAATTATCTGTATTCTGCTTGGAAAACACAACCATAGTTTTAAATTTTCACTAGAAATAATAATTTATTTATTATTAATTTATTAAAAGGTACTTATTTTAAAAGGACGTAACTCCAATTATACGTTAGGTTGGATCCATGCCTTTACCTTAGTAAAAGTAAATACGTTTATAACGATAATGTGACGTTGTCAAACTCAAATTTGTTAGACTTTTATTCTTCGTAAAAAAGGTAAAGGCATTTTATCCATTCGTTCGCAGTATTGCTCTTTTTATTTAATTATCTTGTATTTTATATAATAAGCAATATATTAAATTCATATAAATATTGTGAGCAGGCGAATCTCTTTCGATGTCAATATAAATTTTCAGGCGTCAGAATAATGAAAATTTAATGTTGTCAATTTCTTCCAATCATCTTTACCACCTTTAGTATTTTAATAACTTCTGAAATTAACGACAGCAGACTCTCCTATAATATTCCTCCACAGAGAAAATCGATAATTCAATCAGTAACCCAACAATCTAAGTAAATATACAACTTGTTAAAACTATGTAAATCTGATTTAATTACATTTTCTGTTTGTGCAAACCCTAATAGTTAAATCCATTGTATAAACTAATATAAATCTCAACAGTTATAAATTAATTTCATGCATCTGCAACGTATTTCATTACGTTAAACTTTGAATACAGTTCATTGTCATTTCATGCAAATTAAAACTTATCCATGACTGCGTACCGTATCGAAATAATTGATTGAATCAGGTTTGCGAAGGTCCATATTCATGACCAATTCCATGGTGTGTGTGAAGTTTCCAATCCGCATCGGACCTGGACTATAGCCCAAGCCCTCTAAGGCTGAGAGGAGGGAAGTATATAGGCTGGTGATGATACATTGGATTATCATAATATTCGGGACTTAATCGCGTAAAAACATGTATTTAAATTTGGTCACTTCGAGACCATGGACGCAACGTCGCGCCCGAAACGTCGAGGTATTTAAATTCAAATTTAAATATATGTTTTTACGCGATTAAGTCCCGAATATTATGATAATCCAATGTATCATTACCAGCCTATATACTTCCCTCCTCTCAGCCTTAGAGGGCTTGGGCTATAGTCCAGGTCCGATGCGGATTGGAAACTTCATCGGGAGTATTATGATAATGTGTGAAAATCGCGAAAGTTTAAATCAGTATGTAGGGACATACGACGCCTTCATATCGCAGTGCAAATGCACTGGGATATGAACGGTGTCAGCAAATTCCAATGGCTGGGTTCGGGACGCGGGACGAAGCTCCCGCTCGGCAGTCCTTTCCCAGCGCTCGTGTAGATCATAGTTAAGTGACTTTTGTGAAAGTTCAATACAACAGTTTATTGAATCCGATTTCCGATTTTCATTGACTAAACCTTCTGATCAGGCAGTAGTAGTGGAACTAAGTAAGCATTAGCGCTAACCCCATAGTGATAACCTACAAGTACATTGGATTTTTCCAGTTGAGAGAGTTTTAGGTGAGATGTCAAATTGCAGACATTAATTGTATCAGCCTGTCTCTACTAATATCATAATTACCGATTAATCAGTCCTCAGATTATGATAAGCCTATTCCATAGATACCCTTCTACTACCTGTAGGATAAAAACTTATCTGGGTATTGAAAAATCTGCCCTGAAGAAGTTAAACTGTCCATTTTCGGTTCTAGATTTAACTATTATTATTTATTATTATTCATTTTGTTTGTTTAGTTGTAATAAATCTTTTAAAACCATGATATTTTATTACATGTGCAAATGTCAAACGCAGACAAGGCTTCAAGCAACAACTAGCTTATACTTTATCATACTCTTCGTATCTAATTCTATAGCCACTAAAATAAAATAAAAAAGCTATAAAAAGTATCACTTAGCAACTTCGCCATTCCCCAATCCATCATGTACGTTGACAGAAAAAAAGAAGGCAGACCCGAAGCGTGCCCCAATCCTGACTGAGTTACTTAACAGATTACACCATGGCCAAACGCACACCAATTTAAATAATACTCTTTTTAGTAGACTATAACACTTAACAAGGTAGAAGTTAAAATATTATTTTATACGACATGCTACAGGGGGTCAAGCACGACTTTTCGAAACCTGCGTCACGTAAAATCGATTAGTAAACGTACTATATAAAAGACTTACGTGCGTAAGAGAAGGGCAGACCGTCCGACCATCGGAAGTCACCCTCGTGCACGGCGTCCGTCGCCCCGATCCAATACACGTCGTCTACTCCTGCGCCGGGCCTGTAACACGTGTTGAGGTCAACGGCTCATTCTTACAATCCTTCTTTTTTTCAAGAGGCCGTGATAACCTAGTGGTTTGACCTATGGCCTCTCAAGCAGATTGTTGTGGGTTCGCGCCCAGGTTCACAACTTTGAGTTTTTCGGAATTTATGTGTGCAATTACATTTGTAATTTACCATGAGTTTTTCGGTGAAAGAAAGTGCACACTCCTGCGAAGAAATTAAATGGTTTGTGTGAAGCTCCCAATCTGCAGCGGGCCCATCTGGGAACTAGTTACAGCTCAAGTCCTCTCATGTTGAGAGGAGAACTGTGCCCTGCAGTGGGACCTAAATACAAAGCTGATGACCTCAAAAGGCAAAACGGAACGTTGTCCGTTTATCTGTCAATAAATCAAAACCTATAGGGTTTTTTCCATAGGGTTTCACGACGAGCCTCTACTTGAGAGGTGATAGGTCAAACCTTCGTATCATATATGTTTTTTAATAATGTTTCATTCATTTGAAATCAGTTAAAACCAATTCTGTTTCCAGGGGCGTTAGAGCGTGTTCTAACGAGTAAGGAATATCTAATAAAGTTACTTGTTTTGTTTGAATTTAAGCGAGCAGATTAATTTCAAGTTTGGTGTAAATATTGTCTTGATTGAGTAAGTTTTTAACTTCGTTCAATAGTCGACGGTATCTGTATACTTTGAAACACCATTAAAAAGTTAAGTGTCACAAACTTTGACGTTTTCAATTTTTAATCGACATTTCAGTCAGCTATTAATTGTTGTTGTTGTATTGTTGTTATTGTATTGTTGTTGTTGTATTGTTGTTGTTTTAAGCTTAATTTTTAAGGCAAGAATATTTTGCTGTACTTGCTTACTTTCTGTTCATTGCCTTTGCTTCGTTCATACTAAATTTCAAGTCAATGTGATAGTTGATCTTTAACTCACAAAGATTTTTCGTTTTTTTTCTTAGGTTTTTTTTGAGGCGGTTTTACTTTTTTGTTAAAAGATTTTTATTTCACAATTTTACGTTGATTTAACATTTTCAGAATTATCCTCCAACTCCTAACCGATAAGGAGTTCTACCTTCCATCATCAGCTCATCATCATGAGATGATGACTACCGGACGCAAATACTTGAATAGCCTTTAAAAATATATGAAACACATGATATGTGCCTATAAAATTTGAGGGTTGCCCTCGATTTCCCTGAGATCCCATCATCAGATCATGATTTGGTGTCAGTGAGACCACCTCAGGAGTATACCCTTTCGAATAATGATTTAACATTTTCAGAATTATCCTCCAACTCCTAACCGCTAAGGAGTTGAACTTCCATCATCAGCTCATCATCATGATATGATGACTACCAGACGCAAATACTTGAATAACCTTAGAAAACATATGAAACACATAGTACGTGCCTGTAAAATTTGAGGGTTGCCCTCAATTTCCCTAAGAAACCATCATCAGATCATTTATTTATTTATTTTTTTATTTATTTATTATCAAAACAATTTTACAGCATTACAGCAAAGCCAACCATGACTCATGCCATGCTCATGAGTCATGACTTGGTGACAATGGGACCACCTCAGGAGTATACCCTTTCGAATAAAAAAAGAATTTTGAAAATCAGTCTACAATTGGCGGAGTAATCGATGAACATACATAAAAAAATAAAAAAATACATACAGTGGAACGTAGAACCTCCTCCTTTTTTGAAGTCGGTTAAAAATCATTACTCATTTGAACACTTCAAATTGCACATCATCTCCACACTCTGTTTGCGTCCCACTGCTGAACACAGACCTCCTCTCAGAATGAGAGGGCTTGGCCCACAATTCCCATGCGAGCAGATGTGGGTGGTTTGTCCTACGCTCTGGCCTCTCAAGCTTCCTCTGAGTTTTTGTGGAATTTATGTATGTAATCGACGAAGGACACTCCTACACAGGAATTTGGTATACGTGAAGTTCGCATTCCGCATTAGGCGTTTGAACACACACAATTAATCCTATTGACAGGACCTCAAAGCTAAACTACCTTTTGATCACAAGACATCACTACTAAAGCTAGTAACTTACGCATGTATCAGCAGTTGGTCCATAATTTGCTGTTGCCTTTCGTTCAGCACGCTGGCAAGGTGTCCTCCTAGTCTTTGGCATTCCGCTTCTGCCTGTCGCCACGCTCTCTTCCCCTCTCTCACCGCCGTCACACAAAAGTCATCTGACAACACCCACCCATAATCACAGTGACCAGTCACTTCCTCAATAGCCTTATCAACCCACCACACCTTCAACCACATAGCGGAAGAGTTCCGCTTAGCCAATATACTAATGTTTAACCTAACAGAGTTCTTCTCTGAAATAATCTGGACGCTCCGCAGAGGATCGCCCGGCTGCGAACAGTGCTTCCAAAGCGAATCTCCGTCTTCTAAATTGAGTTCCATTCCCTTACAAAAGGGCTGGTAGTCGTCCTGTATTATGTTCGACGTGTCATGTTTAGGCGTTATTGGTCCCGTGCCCATCTGTAAACGCAATGCGACTTTGTTACCGTAGGGTAAGTGTATCCTATACGAGCAGAACAGCTTGACGGTGGGGCCGACTTCGAACGAGCCGTTCCTGGCCGTCAGTATCACATCATGGCAATGGTCTACTGGACGGTACGTCACGGCGAACGTGGGTCGGCCATGGAGCTCCACTGTGTTCTTGGACTCAGCGAAGTAAATAAACTTTCTGTTCTGCTGGGGTATTTGCTCCAGTTTTCCGCAGAGGGGAGGCGTGTTGGGAGCGAAGCGGATGAAGCCGGTTGAGCAGGGGATGTTTAGCTTGTGGAGGTCAAGGAGGTAGGCGCGGCGGGGCGGGGCGCGCGGGACGAGCAGCCGGCAGCCGTGCGTGCGCGGGAGTTGGCCTGAGTGCACGCGCCCGCGCGGCGCGAGGAGGCTGAGCGCGCAATCTGGAACAAAAGACAGATTTTGAACTTACTATACTATATTCCTTACTATATTAGGAGGTCCTAAGGTGGTGAAGGGTTTGATATGAAAAGACAACTTCTTTAAGACCATTTTAGAAGGAAACCGAGGAAGAGGTCGACCTGGGCAACACCGGAGTGGTTTTATGCGTCGGGGGTTAAAAAAACGCTGATTACGAGTATACAATGAATAAGTGAATGAGCCGTTCTATCTGGCGCGGAGCAAGTGGTGCGTTTCGTATCTGAATAATTCATACGAGTTGAAATTGCAGGGGATTTGTCGTAGCGATGCTAATTTATAATCGGACGGAATTGATGAGAGATTCCAGTTTGGAAGGAGGGGTGGGGGGAGGGGGGGGGGGGGGTTGCTCGTATATTCAATTTTAGGTTTTGTGTAATACTTATTTATTCTTTCAATTATAATTAAATTGAATAAATAGTTTAATGAGAAACCAAAATTATTATACATACATATGTATAAGGAAGCCCGCAACTCCTGCGAAGCTATTAAATGGTGTGTGTGAAGTTCCCAATCTGCACTGCGCCCGCATGGGGGCTAGTCCAAGCCCTCTCATTCTGAGAGAAGGCCTGTGCCCAGCAGTGGGGCGTAAAAAAGGCTGGTGGCGATGTAAAAATTGGGGGACTCGAACCCACGACCCTCTGCTTGAGAGGCCATAGGTCAAACCACTAGGCTATGGAAGCCTTTTTCCTAAAGTATTAAATAGGGTTCCATAATCATCGGAAATCGAATCCGCCCCGCACTCGAGTGCCGAAGCCACTTCCTGCGTACTTACGAACATTTATCATAAATACAATGTCTTTTGTAAGTAAAACAAAAGGCACGAGGTTTTTAATGTTTTCTTGCGAAGTAAATGTCGAGAAGGATATTTTTCAGATATAATATACAGCTAGGTATGTTTGTAAATAATTTTGTTTTATTCCCTTGCTTCCTTCGGAGCAAAATGCACAAAACGCAAAATGTAGACTGGGAAAATCAACAATACGCACAATGTACACAACGCATAATTATCTTTCCAACATCAGCTGATTTAAATTATTCCCTTTCCTGAGGCAAACTTTAAGGGGCGAGAACTGTTATTTCCTTTAAGCTGCTGATAACCAAACATGTTTACAAAGATCGACCCAACTTATCTTGTTCGAGGAATGAAGTTAATTCGATTAGTTAATATATGTAAATGTATTTTGCTATCAGACTTTCCAGCTATGTCGAAAACGTGTGGTATTTTTGGTGTTTCAAGGGTTACGAAACAGCAGTCTTACACTTTTTTAACCCCCGATGAATAAGAGGGGTGTTATTAGTTTGACATGTGTATCTGTGTGTCTGTGTATCTGTGTATCAGTGTATCATCATCAGTGTGGCATCATAGCTCCCAAACGGGTTTACAGATTTCGTTGCAGTTTTTTTAAAGCGAAAGCTAGTTTAATCGAGTTTGAAATATTGAACTTTGAAATGACAATGTCGGGGGTTTTTCAACTTTTCTAAGTTGGTTAGGTTATTTTAAAAGACTCACTGAAAATGAATACATAGAAAAAAACCCAGAAAAATGCCAAACCCGGGAATCGAACCCGGGTCCTCGATATTCCGTGTCGCGGGCCTACCCTTACACCAAGAATGGCATATCTATCTTGTATGCCAATATCGGTTCACGGAAAAAACCTAAAAAATAAAATAATTAAAACTGGGGAAAAACACAAAAAGATACTCCAATTGCGATCATGAGCAGCAGTCTTGTTGAACTGTTATAAAACCGCTGACGAACAAATAGTAGGTACTTAAAAGGTGACATCTTATTTCGTACAACATCGGTCTATAACCCTCCTCCTTGTTAAAAAACCGGCAAGTGCGAGTCGGACTCGCGCACGAGGGTTCCGTAGAAAGATTTTAACGCTTTTCCCTAGAATTTTAATAAGTCCAGTGTAAGCAGAGCCCTGCTCCTAAGCAAAATGTACGCAGTGTGGGGTCAACTTATATTGGTCCTCGAAATCTAGAGACAGACATAAAAAAAAACCTTCATACAAAATTTCAAGTTTCTAGGACAACTGGAAGTACCCTTTAGGTTTTCTAAAAACGGCAATTTGTATGGAAACGACTTTTTTAATGACTGTATCTTTTGATTGCGTTGACTTAGATGCTTGATTTTTTTACAGCTTCAAAATACTTAACTCCATGGAATAATTTAGGTACCCAAGTAAGTACAGTTTCTCCTGTCAATTGTTTTTTTTAGGTTTGGAATTCAGTTACGTACCACATTTTTCTACATGCTTTATGGCTTTTAGCATTAAGAGGGGAGAAATCTTATAGCAGGAAAGGAATGGAGATGTTAGCGCGCAATTTCCCCTCTGCCAAATCTCTAACATTAAGTCTGATCAAAATGATCAGGGTCTGTTGATTGTGTGCGTGTTTTTGGCATTTGTGTGGCAGTTTTGTTTTAGTGTGCGTTTGTAGGAACCTAACAAATTTTGACAGCAGCGTAGACGTGTGCTGTACGTATGTGTTCCTCGTCCCCCTCAAAAAGTGGCAGAAATTTTTTAGTGCATAGAGAAGCCAAAGGCGACACCCGTCTGTCTGCTTTATGGGAGAAATAGACAACATACTCAAGAGCAATAAAAACGGGTCACTTTGTATGAACAATTTTACAAAGTGACCCGTTTTTTTAGTTAAGTTATTTAATGCGCCTTAAGTGAAGTCGCTCACAATGTTGCGGGCAATTTGCGGGTGGTAGGACCTTCCGACCGTCCGGATCGCTACCACCATCTTACTCGCTAATCCTGCCGCTAAGCAGCAGTGCTTGTACTGTCGTGTCCCGGTGAGGAGAGTAAGAAAGCCTGTGTAATTACGGGCACAAGAGGCATTTCATCTTAGCCCTCTAGGTAGGCAACGCATCTGCAATCCCTCCGGGGTCACGGGTTTCTATGGGCAGTGGTGATCACTTACCATCAGGTGACTCACTTGCTTGTTTGCCTTCCTTGTCGTATAAAAAAAAACTACCTCAGCACTAAGGTCGAGAGCATCAAGGCCATTGGATGGAATTTATTATTGTTTAAAACTCCTCACCCGATAACCATACGAAGCCATCTACGAAGGCCATAATGGAAGAAACCGTAAGTACAGATACCCTGTACCGTTATGTCTAATACCACACAAAATCCCATTTCCTTACCCGATAAAAGATATACAGTAAAGTTGGACTGCTCATAATATGGCCACGTACTGGAAACTATATTAACCAACTTGCGCGGGACAACTTCGCCAATGGCCACAGAACTGTATCGGGGTAGAAGGAAAGAGTATATGTACAGTCAGTAGTAAAAGTAGCTAAGCAACCGACGCGTTCACAATGATCTAAGCACGGCTCTATTGTTCTATACATATGTGGTTGTGCAAACCATTGTGACCGCTTCTATTGCTTAGCTACTTCTGCTGCTGACAATACCTCGCGAAGTCGCGAAGGACTGAGAACCTAATTACGCGTTCCAACACCCCACCGTTTTCCGAGTATGACGTCAGGTTTTTTTTTAAACTTTAAGGAAGGCAAACGAACGAGTGGGTCACCTGATGGTAAGTGATCACCACTGCCCATAGACACCCGCAACCCGGGGGGCTTTCACATGCGTTGCTAATCTAGAGGACTAAGATGAAATGCCTCTTGTGCCAGTGATTTCCTCAGCTGTCTTACTCTCCACACCGGAACACATCAGCGCAAACACTGCTACTTATCGGCAGGATTAGAAAAAGCAAAACAACTTGTTGTTCTACAATTAACCGTCCAAACATCACTCCATCTTGTTGGAGGCCTACCGACAGCTCGTCTCCCGGTCCGTGGACGCCATTCGAGAACCTTCTGACCCCATCGGCCATCAGTCCTGCGAGCAATGTGCACCGCCCACACAAAGTGGCCACGCAAAATGTTACACGCACGGTTCTCATACAAATCTATGAACTCTTTCCTTCTACCGTGATACAGTTCTATGCCGATGGCCGATGGAACAACTTTGATGAGGTTGATGTTATCTTTTGTTTTGTAGTTTTCAACACTCTTGGTGTATCTGTGGGTATCGGTGACTTGACATGACTGTCTTGGCTAGGGTTGACACCACAGTAGTAATAATAACATAACCAAACCATAAAAACCTCATTTTTAACCCCCGATGAAAGAGAGGGTGTGTCTATTTGTGTTTTGCGTGTCTGTGTATATGTCTGTGACACCATAGCACCTAAACGGATACACCGATTTCGATGAGGTTTTTTTAATCGAAAGCTAGTTTAATCGGAATGGTTCTTAGCTAAGTTTTATTAAAATTGATTCATCCGTGCAGCTGAATGCTCTTTTACTCATATTTTTTTGACTCTACTAGCGCTTTCTGAAAGACCATGATTGCCAAGAAGAATGCGCAAAAAAATTGGCACAAAGTATATTTTTCTAAAAACAAGTTACATTGCTCTTACAATACATAACCACAGAATGCAGTGAATAACACAAAGAAGACTCACTGTATCATTAGGAAATAAAGTCAGAAAAAACAGTATTTTAGATATGTTTGTATAGTTTTATCCTATTATTCTTAAACCTGTCTTTTTTGTCCTTTGTTGTCACATTGACATTTCCGTTAGTAAGAAGAAGACAAAACCTATTTTAACTAATGGAGGCTTGAGTGACGATTATGAATAACGGCATAAGTACCTATTTTAGAAACAAACTTAAGGTGTAACTCGCTGGTAAGTTGGTAGCTGCATAATACGTTATGAGAAATATTTTTCAGCGCCAGATGTGAATGTACCCGGAACAGCCTGTGCTTATAATGTTTCCCGGGAACCCGATCGCACCACCTTCCCCGCAAAATATATCCGTCATTAAAGACGGGACGCACTAATGGAAGAGACGTGTCATGGTAGATGCGACGGGATATAAAGGAAAGTGGTAAAATTAAAAAAAAACCTCGTACATAAAAAAACCTATAAATTTCTGGGCCTGCTACTTTAACGTTAACTTTTTTGCAGTCGGGTGCTGTATTTTTGTATTTGTAGACCCTTAAAAACTTAGCACAGTTCCTTATTAAAGGAGCACGCCCAGAAATTCATTTTTTTACTTTTTATATTTTTTTTATGTCGGGGGTTTTCCAACATATCAACGGGCTCCTGGGTTCGAGTTCCCAGAACTTAGCCATACTGAAGACATCAACTGGCTCTCACGTTTACGTTGCTAACCTACGAGCATAAGGCTAAGGATGCCTTAATAATGTTATTTCTTAACTGTCTTACCTGCCCTTAAAATCAGAGCACACTTACATTTCAAGCAAGGTGGATGAAAATTTGATTTTACAAATCTGGGGAAAGACGCGAGTATAATTTTCCATCTCTATTCGTCTAAAGTAAGTAAAAACGCAGCGGTTTCAGCTTACCTATACCTATATGTATGATTCAATTCCTAACTTTTTTTTTATAGTCTGTAATTGTGTCCCACTGCTTGGCAATGACCCCTCCCCTTGACTTCCACATCTCCCTATCCTGAGCCTGGGCCTGCCTCGCCGCCCCTGACTGTCGTTCCTAACGTACTGCCTTAAAAAAAATTCGTCAATTTAATGTAAATTATGCCACAGGCAACGAGTTATCGACGAGACGCATCTACCATTGATTGAATCTAACACAAATGTGATATTATCCCAGCACTGACATACGATATTTCTCGTTGCCGTAATTTAATTACGACTTCGTTTGTTTTGGGACGAGGTTATCAATAACATGTGCGGATAGATTATCGAAAAATTTTGTGTCACATAATACTGACAAGCACAACTAATCGCCCACGCTATTTTTACCATTTATTGTAAAATTACTCTTTACTTAAATTACAGTTTTTACATTAATCAAGGAAAAAATGGTGGGCGATTAATTTAGCCTCTGAGTATACTTAATATTTTGCGGCAAATCTATTGTGCCTGTAGAGTGGATGAATGTGTACAGTGGATGAAATGTAGGTTAGCACACACACACACTCACTCGCATAGGACGGATAACGAATTCAATATTTATAAGTAAGGTAGCAGATTGTCTCAATTAAATACTACCTGTAGTAAGTAAAAACACTTTAACATACATGGCAACATACTTGTCTACCGACTACTGATCTTTTTATTGGCTAATTATGTCTGTCAGTTCGTGGTATTGCTTCTAACTAAGTAATCATATTTTTTTTCAATTCCTAACTTTTTTTTTATAGTCTGTAATTGTGTCCCACTGCTTGGCAATGACCCCTCCCCTTGACTTCCACATCTCCCTATCCTGAGCCTGGGCCTGCCTCGCCGCCCCTGACTGTCGTTCCTAACGTACTGCCTTAAAAAAAAATCGTCAATTTAATGTAAATTATGCCACAGGCAACGAGTTATCGACGAGACGCATCTACCATTGATTGAATCTAACACAAATGTGATATTATCCCAGCACTGACATACGATATTTCTCGTTGCCGTAATTTAATTACGACTTCGTTTGTTTTGGGACGAGGTTATCAATAACATGTGCGGATAGATTATCGAAAAATTTTGTGTCACATAATACTGACAAGCACAACTAATCGCCCACGCTATTTTTACCATTTATTGTAAAATTACTCTTTACTTAAATTACAGTTTTTACATTAATCAAGGAAAAAATGGTGGGCGATTAATTTAGCCTCTGAGTATACTTAATATTTTGCGGCAAATCTATTGTGCCTGTAGAGTGGATGAATGTGTACAGTGGATGAAATGTAGGTTAGCACACACACACACTCACTCGCATAGGACGGATAACGAATTCAATATTTATAAGTAAGGTAGCAGATTGTCTCAATTAAATACTACCTGTAGTAAGTAAAAACACTTTAACATACATGGCAACATACTTGTCTACCGACTACTGATCTTTTTATTGGCTAATTATGTCTGTCAGTTCGTGGTATTGCTTCTAACTAAGTAATCATATTTTTTTTAGTTATTCTGCTATTCGGAGCGGAGTCAAATCCAACAAATCAAGATCGTAAAATGGGTTCAGCCGTTCTTGAGTGATAAAGTGTTTTAACACGATTTTGTTTTATTTAAGTAGATATATGTATATAAAGTAGCATAATGATAAAAATAACACTTACCTAGTCTTAAATATTTAGTAAAGAACACTTGGTAAATGGTGGCACTCGTTATTTTTCTATAACGTAACCTGAAACAAGAGGAAATTGATTTCATTAAAAAATACACAAGTTATACTAAACACCAATAACACCATCGATGGGAGCTAGCACGCGCGCCATTTTGTCGCTTCACGCTCAGTGCGTCCTTCACTGATTCCATCACTATGAAAGGGACGCACTGCGCGACAAGCGACAAAATGGCGCGCGTGCTGCATGTACAGGGGGTGGATTTTTGAATCTCATTTGGCGACTAAATTGTTATCCATGACATTGATGTCACTATTTGCCAAAAGCCTTATTTTTGAATAACCCGTCTACTAATATATGCAGCTAATTTGCGTTTCGGTCATAGACTAGCATGTCAACATTGATTGAGGTTAGCTGTCACTGCCAGTGGTCAAGAAGTCACTCGGTGATCTCGTTCACGAGTGGGTGGGGGCATTCATATTTTTTTTATCATAGACATGAGAATTTTAGACACCGGTGAGATAAAAAAATACGAACTTTTAGAAATCAGTGAATTTAGTTACCGGGTGAGATTCAAAAATCGACCCCCAGATAACAAATAGACTTCAGAATTAATAAAAAGCAAAAACACTTGATCGATGCAACTTGGGACCAAAGGGCTGGCAGTTTTCTCTCTCAAAGAATCAGCATCGCTGATCAGTCGGTGCGATGCGAGCGGAATATTTTTCATGTTTCTGCTAGGCCATAAAACTCATGGCTTTAGAGAATTATTTTATGTTTTTTTCTAAGGTTTTTCTTAAAGGCGGTTTTACTTTTTATTATCAGTTCTGTGAATTACAACTTCGTTTCGTTTTTTTGGAAAAAAAAAAAAACTGTTCAAAAATGAGATCGCGAGGTCGAGGTAACCTACCTGCTGTTCAAAGAGCCACCAGTAAACATTCTTTCACAGGTTACAACTCTTTGAGTGTCTGAGTACGAGTATGTACGTTGAACGATTAGCGTCTCGGTGTAAGGGTAGCATCTTCTGTTTTTTTCTGTGTATTCATGTTTCAGTGAGTATTTTAAAAAGTATACTTGATGTTCACGGGAAAACCGTAAGAATAAAATTGGGGAAAAACAAAAAAGGTACTCCTTGTGAAATCACAGGTAAAAGTCAACAAATTACCGGCTTCAGGCGTTAATCAAGGTGCGGTCAACCCACGCGTTTTCTCGTCGTGTAATTTACAGTGAGTGATGGATGACAATGACCTTGATGCTGTTGAAGCTTGTATCACAGTATATATATAAGCTAAAGCAGTACAAAAACTATGTACAAACGTTCGAAATGACACACGCACACAGACGCACGTATTTACAAGGCTAATAAGCGGGCATCGCAGTGCTGTCAGTCGCGGGTGCCGCGTCGAGACGAGTGGCGACTCTTTGTGTTAAAAACCTACTAGTTAATAGATAGGCGGTATAACTTAATGATGAATAATGGTAATAGCATAGTGATATAACTTTTTAATTCGAATTGTAATCTGTGGAATAGAAAAATTTTAATCTAAGATTGCGGATTGGGTTTGTAATTTTTGTTAATAAAATGATCACAAGGGTGGCGATTTCGTGTAATTTGGCAGCGGTGAGCTCGAATTTGACATTATTTTTTTGATCCAAGATGGCGGATGACAGTTTGACATTTTTAATAACTAACAAAAACAAAGCTTTCTTAAAATGTTGTAGATTATTTAATTACACAATTTTACATTATCATGATACTCGGGACTTAATCGCGTAAAAAACTTTTGTATTTAAATTCAAATTTAAAATGTGAAAATCGCGAAAGTTTAAATCATTACACAATTTTGTTTGTAAACTAGTCAATTCATTATTTGACCATTATAAAACCCAAATAAACGTTTTAATAAACAATAAATAAAAACCCATTAATTTCATAAAAAATAAGAGTGACAACCCTAATGCTCTAATGAAAACTAGCTTGTTATCTCAAAAAAGGCTTAAATAGCTGACTGAGATACGGAGCTAACTACACAAAAACCTTTTAAATTTTACAAAAAATAAGAGGACAACCCTAACGTTCAATTGGCGCTTACGTCATTATCTCAACAAAAAGGCCTAGTTTCTGTACTGCTTTATTAGCTTATATATATACTGTGCTTGTATTGAGTAGTCAGAGGATGGACGGGAGCAGTCTTTAGCTTAGGTATTCACATGATTCGTTTTAATGAACCGTCAAGACCGCCAGAGGTCGTCTGTGACAGCGACTAAATAGTGACACAATAACCTAACCTAACCAACTTAGAAAAGTTGAAAAACCCCCGACATTGTCATTTCAAAGGTCAATATTTCAAAAACGGGTGAACCGATTTTAATGAAACTTAGCTAAGAACCATCTCGATTAAACTAGCTTTCCATTAAAAAAAACCGTGTCCATCCGTGTGGGAGCTATGATACCACAGACAGATACACAGATACACAGACACACAGATACACAGGTCAAACTTATAACACCCCTCTTTTTCGTCGGGGGTTAAAAAGATTAAACCCAGTTTCAGTGTTAAGTCCAAGAAAAAAAAACGAAACGTGGAAAAACAAGTTGAGACGTTATAGATACTTAACGTATTTATATATTTTTTATCGTTTAAATAATGTACAGAAGGGCTCTAAAAACAGCAATTTCAGCGTCTGGCTCAGGGGAGCCTCTTAAACTAAATTAATATTTTTGCTGTAACGGCTCTAAGTATTTAAGAGTAGTTTTAGTTGCCTCCGTTTTAGGCGCGCTCGCGGGCTCTAATTCGAGCACGACTTTTCGAATCCTGCGTCACGTAAAATCGAATAGTAAACGTCGTCGAGTTTGTATGACGTTTGGAACAGCGCCCGCCCGTGAGCGTATTTGGAACTAAAATTTTGTATGAGGTTTCTCGATCTCGATACGATACCCGTAACGTTACGCAGCATTCGTAAAGTCGTGCTCGACCCTCTGGTTCGACCTTCTGTATTCTGAGGTGTAAAGAAAGTACACGTCAATAAATAATTATATGGTGTTCACTCATTCATGTTTCATGCGTGCGGGGAAGCAGCAATAACACTTGTAGGTACACATAATTGGTGCTAGTGAATAAACAATAGGACATTATTTAGGTGGCTTGTATTTCGTTTCTGACATTTTAATGATAGGTATTTGCTTTTATGATTGATATGAAAATGTTCAAAAATGAGGTCGCAGGTCTACTGCTCACAGAGCCACTTGTAATATTTTATTCTCATATTAGGTACAATTCTTTGAGTGTCTGAGTATGTATGTTGTACTATTAGCATTTTGGTGTAAGGGTATAGCACGCGACACGGAATGTCGAGGATCCGGTTTCGATTCCTGGAGCATTTTTTGTTTTTTTCTGTGTATTCATGTTTCAGTGAGTATTTTAAAAAGTATAACTGATATTCAGGGGGAAACCGTAAAAAAAAAAAAAAATATTAATGGTTAATGGAGAAACGAATGCACTACTAACCGCAGTAGCCGTGATACCCTAGTTGTTTGACCTACGGCCTCTCAATCACAGCCCCCCTCCTACGCAGAGCAAAATTCGAACTTCGTATCGTGCCGTCCCTCTCAAGCTAATATTATTTAACACGAGAGTGAGCGAATTTCATAGTATGGGGGCAGGGTCGTGGGTTCGAGTCCCGGCTCGCACCTTTCGAGCTATTTCGGAATTTATGCGCGAAATTGCATTCGTAGTTTATTATAAGCTTTTCGATGAAAGAAAACATCATGATAAAACTTGCAGGAGTAAGCAAATAGTGTGTGAAGTTCCCAGTACGAACTGGGCTTGCGTGGGAACTATAGCCCAAGCCCTCTCATTATGACAGGAGGCCTGTGCCCAGCAGTGGGACGTAAACAGGCTGATGATAGATGAAAATTATGCTACTCATTTCCTTTAATATTTTTGAAATAGCTACTTGTCTACTGTTTTATTCAATTCAAAATTCAAAATTCAAAATGTTATTCAGCAAATAGGCAGTTGAATGCTCTTTTACATGTGATTTTTTTTGAGATTACCAGCGCTTTCGGAAAGACCATGATTGCCTCTTGGCAATGAAAATGCGCCGAAGAATTCAATATAACACACCTCTATAAAACTCTTCCATTACTAGTGACTGACAGACAACGCAGCCGAAACAATTGGCCCTAGAAGGCTGAAAATTTGCATAGAGGTTGCCTTTATGATGTTGACAAGCACTAATGACGAATTTGTTGAAATTCCCACGGGATAGAGAATAAATGGGATTTTTATGCGCGTACGAAGTCCCTTACACAGACACCGTGAGGAAGAAAGATAGGGAAAGATTGGAAGCTTTTGACGACCGGATAGCCTAGTGGTTAGAGACCCTGACTATGAAGCTTGAGGTCCCGGGTTCAAATCCCGGTCGGGGCAGATGTTGGTATGATGAATATGAATGTTTGTTCTCGGGTCTTGGATGTTTAATATGTATATAAGTATGTATTTATCTATATAAGTATGTTTATCCGTTGTCTAGTACCCATAGTACAGGCTTTGCCTAGTTTGGGACTAGGTCAATTGGTGTCAAATTGTCCTATGATATTTATTATTTATTTTTGAGATGTGATGCTGGAGGAGAATGAAAGGTATAAGTTGGATGGAGCGGAAGACCAACGAGGAAGTACTGTCAATGGTTAATGAGAGGAGAACGATCCTGAATAAGACACGGGGAAATGATCGGACATTTGATACGACACGACAACTTCTTTAAGACCATTTTAGAAGGAACAATTAAAGGGAAGAGAGGAAGAGGTCGACCTAGGCGAAGCTAAATGGACCAGATGAAGGAGAAGGCCGGTGTCGTGTCGTATCAGGAGGTCAAGGAACTGGCTCATAGGAGAGATGATTGGAAGAAACTCCACCGACAAGAGTGTAACTCTTAAGTTTGATGATGATGATGACGAAGTCCCATGTTGTGTATAAGACAAAAACTTAATCAATGTCTTGTACTAACCAGAAGCCTCATGAAGCGATCACATAAAAAAACACAGTCGTAAATGTCGCTTTTTATGAAACTAGATAATACACAACACGCAACGAATACGTCAGCTCAGTTTTGTAGTTGTGTGAAATACACGAATCTCGCTCTACACTATCTGTGTCCACACACACAAGGAAATGCGTCCCGCGCATTGGTCAATTACCGATCACGCACACAATCGCAAAGTTTAACTTCTTTCGCAATATGTCTAGCTCGTAAAAGTAGCCCTGTAAGATTCAAATCTAAGCAGCGCCTTAGGGCAAAGATACGTTTGCGGTTCGTGAAATGATGTAGTTGTGTCCAGTATGTCTTGTTTTATGGGTGATAGAGATAAAAAAATGTTTTATCTACACACATATCATAAGTCCTCTATAATGCGTTCAGAAACCGTAGAAAATGACCAGCATTGCAGTACATCGTCGCCTCCGCCGCCAACCACCACGACCAGCAGGTCCAGCAGTAAAGTAATAGTCATTACGATATTGAATTCGATATCGTTATGACTTTTCGATATCGAATTAATTTTTCGAATTCGACAACCAACGTAATTTACAATCATAGTGAAATAAAATGGATCACTCACGTATATAAGTCGGGTTCAGTCCCGACATGTATAATTAATAATGGGTTTTCTTTAACAAAAAAAAAAAAACAGTTCACGAAACGTCAGCTCGGTATGTTTGACTATGATTTAAAAAAATACAGTCAAATTCGTGACAGGTATGGGTATGATATATATATGCCTTCGGCTTCTGAGCCCATCTTAGAGTACTTATAATATGTGTGTAGATAAAGTAATGTATGCAACTCCACATAATTAGGCCTTAAAACACTCGTGTGATCCTATTATGAAACTCAGCTTCGCCTCGTTTCATAAAAACACACTCGTGTTTTAAGGACCCTCATTATGTAGCAGTTGCATAAACTACTATTTTGAACGGTAAATTGTATTGTATTGAGTTGGTCGGGTTTAGTTGTAGCATAAATAATATCGAATATTTAGTACCTATAACTATGTATCAAGGGGATGAAAATAATCTATTGTTTTGGGGTGCCTGGTCCTGGTGCGAGGTCCGTCCGGATCACTACCACCATCTTACTCGCTAATCCTGCCGCTAAGCAGCAGCGCTAAGTGCAATGCGGATTGGGAACTTCATACACACATTTGGTTTGCTTCGCGAGTGTCCGGGTTTTCTCCGAAAAGCTCGTGATAAATTACGAACGTAATTTCGCACATAAATTCTAAAAAATAAGGTACGAGCCGGGGCGCGAACCCACGACCCTTTGCTTGAGAGGCCACAGGTCAAACCACTAGGCCATAACGGCTTGTAATCCATTAAGCGCTAAATTTAGAAGGTTGCTCGAAACGCCGTGAATCAGCACAACACCGATCTTATTCAATATTGTTTAGACCAAATTGTGCCTACATAATGTACTATCTTATGTGTAACACGGCTTTAGCGGTCGACAAACTAAAAAACCGGACAAGTGCGAGTCGGACTCGCGCACGAGGGTTCCGTATTAAGATTTTAACGCTTTTCCCCAGTGTTTTAATTTATCCAGTGTTAGCAGAGCCCTGCTCCAAAGCAAAAGTCTGTTTGTACAGTTTGTACAGTCTGTCTGTATGTCTGTCTGTCTGTCAAGACCCTTTTTATCTGGAACGCGTATAGGTAGCATGCTGAAATTAAAATCAAATGCTCAAGCCTACAGTCCCTTGAAGCCGTGAAAAAATCAAACTTCTAAGTCAACGCAATCAAAAGATACACATTCATTAAAAAGTTTGTTTCCATGCAAATTGCCATACCCTGAAAACCTAAAGGGTACTTCCAGTTGTCCTAGAAACTTTAAATTTGGTATGAAAGTAGCTCTTATAGCACAACCACTCAGAAAATTCTCAATATCTTTAATTTGTATGTCTGTCTGTAGATTTCACAGACCGATATAAGATAACCCCACATTGCGTACATTTTGCTTAGGAGCATGGCTCTGCTAACACTGAACAACTTAAAACACTGGGGAAAAGCGTTAAAATCTTTGTACCGAACCCTCGTGCGCGAGTCCAACTCGCGCTTGTCCAGTTTTTTTTTCTTTCAATATTGACCGCGTTTACCTTATAGGTAGGGAGGTGTTTTTCCGTGATGCATGTAACTGCGTCGAAATATCGGGAGCTCATCAAACCTATAAGGTAATCGCGGTCAATATCCCGTTTTCATTATGTCTAATCCAATTAACCTTGTATCATCTAAAACTGTTAGTGCAGGCACTGCTGGACAGCTGTGCCCTAAGCACGACTTGTCGAATCCTGCGTTACGTTACGGTTATAGTATCGAGATCGAGAAATCTCATACTAAATTTTAGTTCCAAATACGCTCACGGGCGGGCGCTGTTCCAAACGTCATACAAACTCGTTATAGTTTACTATTCGATTTTACGTGACGCAGGATTCGACAAGTCGTGCTTAGGGCACTGGATTAGCGAGTAAGACGGCGGCGGGCGTACCTCGCAAAAGGTAATACCACCCTCAAAGTTCGCATACCTAATCGGTTTGGGCAAAATACAATAGCAAAAGTTACATAACTGTTGCAAAAAAGAAATACGACAGTGACGAGCCATTTCCAGGCCAGGTTCCGCGCACACAATGGACAGAAAAGACAGGAAACAGTTCCAATCTATTTCCGCTCTTGTCACAAAAATTGACCTAGATTTGACGACCGTTTTTTTTTTATTGATACAGGGAGGAAAACGAGACAGCCTAGTATGCGATCATCGCCACCCATGAGAGCAAGCAACCTCAAGAGTGAATGAAAATAATCGATTTATTGATCATTTTTGTTTTTATTTTTATGAAACATTCATAGAATTAAATTCAACATACAATGACAATGCAAAGAAAAATTCGTTAAGCAGCTGGACGAATTTTTCTTTGCATTGTCATTGTATGTTGAATTTCATTCTATGAATGTTTCATAAAAATTAAAACAAAAATAATCAATAAATCGATTATTTTCATTGATTCAGAAAATAGCTCCATCTCTTGCCACTAACGCGTAACTGTAGAAGTTCCGTGGTGGGTGAGCTGCTTGATTAAGCTACTCATAGATGGCGCTGAGGAGAGATCTTCCAAATAAAATATGACACAAGGCATTGAAAAATTCGTTAGGTACACCAACGTTAAGTATAGCTTAATTGGTGGAGCGTGGTACGGATTACCGAGGTTGCTGGTTCATGTCCAGCTGCTTAACGAATTTTTCTTTGCATTGTCATTGTATGTTCAACCTCAAGAGTGTCACTGGTCCGTTGCTGGCCTTGCAGGAGGAAAAGGGATTGAGGAAAGGGGGAGAGGGGGATCGGGCCTCCGGCACTCACTGACTGGACGAAACGCAACAGGGGTGCTGTTGCTTCACGCCGATTTTCTGCGTTAACTAGGTTCTGGGTTCGAGATTCGGTGGGGGCAGACATTCTGTGCCTGCTTGTGGCCTAGTTATATATGTATGTTTTTGTGATAAAAAAAAAAGTTATGCCTATGCCATTGTCCCGTAGTTGTCAAGTATAAATACAAAATCGAGTAGGTAATTAGGAAAATGTTTCGCGAGTAAAAAAAAAACAGTAATTTGTTTAATCAGGCGTTACTTTGCGGAGGTCCATGTTTATGAGCTAAAAACAAATGCAAAAATAAATGCGATGGCGGGTGAGCAAAGTAATTGTTTTTAATTAAAAAAAAATAGTAGTTTATGCAATTGCTACATAATGAGGGTCCATAAAACGAGAGTGTGTTTTTATGAAATGAGGCGAAGCTGAGTTTCATAATAGGATCACACGAGTTTTGTAAGGTCTAATTATGTGGAGTTGCATACTTACATTACTTTATCTACACACATATTATAGGTACTCTAAGATGGGTTCAGAAGCCGAAGGCATTATCATACCCATACCTGTCACGAATTTGACTGTTTTTTTAAATCATAGACAAACATACCGAGCTGACGTTTCGTAAACTTTTTTTTTTATTGTAAATTATCACATTATTATCTAGACATGTCGGACTGAACTCGACTTATGTACGTGAGTGATCCGTTTTATTTCACTATGATTGTAAATTACGTTGGTTTTCAAATCCGAAATATCGAATTCGATATCGAAAAGTCATTACGATATCGAACGATATCATAATGACTTTTACTTTACTGCTGGTGGTGGTTGTGGTGCTGGGGCTGGCGCTGTCGGCGAGAAGGCGTCGTCGTGCTGCAATGCTGGTCATTTTCTACGGTTTCTGAACCCATTATAGAGGACTTATGATATGTGTGTAGATAAAAGTTATTTTATTATTTGTTTGTTATTATTGACAGCTACTGGATTAGATATAAAATACATGCTAACCTAACCTAACCTAATCAACTTGACAAATCATCATCATCTTATCCCACCATCTCATCATCATCATCATCATCATCATCACCTCATCCATCATCTCATCTTATTTCATCTTAGCCCTCTAGGTTGGCAACGCATCTGCAAACCCTCCGGAATTGCGGGTGTCTATGGGCAGTGGTGATCACTTACCATCAGGTGACCCACTTGCTCGCTTGCCTTCCTCGTTGTATAAAAATAATAACAATAAGCTTTCGATTAATCGGTTCATGCGTTTAGGAGCTACGATGTCATGGATAGATTCCGAAAAACTCAGAGGTGCGAGCCGGGGTTTGAACCCACGACACTCTGCTTGAGAGGCCATCGGTCAAACCACTAGGCTATCACGGCTTTTCATTTGTAATTTATCATCAGCTTTTCGGTGAAGGAAAACATCGCGAGGAAACCTGCACACACCTGCGAGGCAATTCAATGATGTGTGTAAAGTTCCCAATCCGCAGAGGGCCCGCGTGGGAACTATAGGAGGAGGCCTGTGCCCAGTAGTTTGACGTAAAAAAGGCTGGAGATAATTTAATATTTAATGTTTTAATATTTTGTGCTCGTTAGTCATAAGCCCCGTGTGTCAGCGGCTGCCCAGTAATTTGTCACCGTCAAAGGTGCCTTAAGTAAGGGTGTATTTGCACTGGAAAGAGGTAATGACTCGTTCGCTGCTAATGTAAACGCGCCTTATGGCTTAATGGATTAGACAATGGTGAGGGGCTTGCGGACGTGACGTCATTGTTGGAAGCCAAAGTGGAAATGTTGGTCAAAAATGCCATAGGTTTGTTAATTACCCTCCTTTGCGTTTCGCAGTCGAGTAGAAATACGAGTGTTTTTATCCGACTAACAAAGGAGGGTTATGTTTTTAAAGCGTATATAATTATTTAGCATGCTCTGCGGTCTAAACCGTTTGACGGATTTCAACATAACATGGTGCAAACAAGAACAACTTCATATTTTGAGGTAATTTTTGTTCGTCCTTGCCTTCACTCCATATAATCAAGTTTTAACATGAAACTACCGTGAGATTCAATCATAGTGAAATAAACGGATCACTCACGTATATCAGTCGGGTATAGACCGACATGTTTCGGACTAATCCGTAGTCCTTCCTTTAGGAGCACACGCCACGCCCGACACGTCACGTGAGTGATCCGTTTATTTCACTAATATTCCAGTTATTGATAAAGTACTATATAGCGACCCAATTTTTCACTTTTTAGTTAATAGTTCTTGCAGTCGAGTTTTTTTTTTAAGAATTTTTACTGACCGTACTTACATTATCATATAATTTACGTATACATTTAAATTTCAAGTAGATCCGATCCCTGGAAGTGGGTCATATTTGACCTAAACACACATACTTACATTATTTGGGACAGACTCCAATAGTGAAAAGTCTCTCCAGACAGATGTTATGCCTAACGACCGAAGTCCGAGGGAAGAGAGTCGGAAGTTGTATTTATGCAACCGACTTGAAAAACTTCGTTACCGCGATGTAGAACAGTGATGACGTCATCCGCGTGTGGCGCTAGGGTCGCTATACATTGCAAGCTTAAGAGCTTAGAGCTTGTATTAAAACGACAACAACAAAAATAAACAAAGCATAAAAATTGTTGTACATAGCTAAGTACGCAGCTGAAAGCTGTATTTTTCGTACTAGTACTTTTTACTTTTCCAAGGTGCCGGCCCACCGCCTCGTAATTTTTTCACAAACGTACCTATTTTCAAAAGTCGTTTGGCACAGTGCGGGAGTGTCACGGCTCCGACCTAGACACCTCGGGATCATCTTACTCGCTAATCCTGCCGCTAAGCAGCAGTGCTGGCACTGTTGTGTTCCAGTGTGGAGAGTAAGAGAGCCGGTGTAATTACGGGCACAAGAGGCATTTCATCTTAGCTCTCTGGGTTGGCAACGCATCTGCAAACCCCTGGGGTTTGCCGGTGTCTATGGGCAGTGGTGATGACTTACAATCAGGTGACCCACTTGCTCGTTTGCCTTCCTCGTTGTATAAAAAAAAAACTCGTGCAAAATGACATACTTTCAGCACTTAAAACAAAAAGTACTATTGCGTACATACAAACAAAACTCACTAATCTGCTAATTAAGGAACAAAGGGAGATCGCAAACAGTAATTAATTCAAACGAAAAGCAAACGTATCTTGGTTTAAGATAATTTTATCATATCCCGTAACTTACTGCCTTAATGCTGTTATTTATAGAGCCGAAGTTATTCTTATAATTTATTATAGGGAGCCGCGGATGATTAATCGAAGTTTGGAGAAAGAGAATTATCCTCTTACAATGCCGTTGTAGCGTTAACGCTGTTACTGAGACATAGTTCTACGTGTCAGAGGAGGTCCAAGTCCAAAAGAACCTTGTGTTAGTTACTGTTGCTGATGACAGCATTTAAAAGTGTTTGGGAAGTTGAATAGCGAAATGTTAAGGTTGACGACCTCTGGACTCATTTTGTTGTATCTCAAACTAGCTTTTGCCTGCGGCTTCCCATCATCATCATGTCAGCTGAAAGCCGTCCACTGCTGGCCGGCGGCCTCCACCGCGGCTCTCCACTCAGACCGGTCTTGTGCTTTCCGCATCCACCGCGGTCCCGCGATCCTTACCAGGTCGTCGCTCCATCTTGTTGGAGGCCTACCGACAGCTCGTCTCCCAGTCCGCGGACGCCATTCGAGAACCTTCTGACCCCGTCGGCCATCAGTCCTGTGAGCAATGTACCCCGCCCACTGTCTTAAGTTTCGCAACCTCTCTATCCCGTGGGAATTTCAACAAATCCGTCCTTAGTGCTTTGCGAAATCATAAAGGCAACCTCTATGCAAAATTTCAGCCTTCCAAGGCCAAGGGTTTCGGCTGTGCGTTGTCTGTCAGTCACTTAGTAACGCAAGAGTTTTATATTGATACGGTGTCGTAAACCTTTTGTCGGGATTGAAGAGTGACAAATTGTGCTCTGCTTAAGCGGTAAATCTAATTTGCAACGTTCGGCGCGATCATAAATCAGGGTTCACCAACAGTTTCCGCTCTGGTGCTAACTTTTTCATACTATACAGAAATTGTTAAGCTAAGTACTCTTTAAACTCCCTACATTAGACCTAGCGAGCCTAAACCAGTACAATACAGTAGTGGGTTGTAAATCTAGCCACCTCAATTTTGTACATTTTCCGATTTTTTTTAATCTCACAAAAACGAATCGACTGAAAAAACCTAAGTACGTGTATATAATCATCGATCCTGATCACAAAATTTCAGAAAAATCGGGTAATTTTACAAAAAAAAAACATTTTTTTTTCATTTAGAAAATTTACAAAAAACGAAACGACGGAAAATCCTATAAAATTAGCGAACCTGCTCACAAAAATTCACGAGAATCGGCTTAGAAATGCGACCTGTAGAGGAAACAGCCGGACAGACATACGAAAGCATTTTTGTCCAAGCTGCCCCCCCACTACGAAGTGCAAAATTCGAAATTCGTATCGTTTCGTTCCGCTCACTCTCGTATCAAATAATATTAGCTTGAGCGGGACGGCACGATACGAAGTTCGAATTTTGCACTTCGTAGTAAGGGGGCTGGCACGGAGACACTCGCTCACTTCGTTCTTCGATCAATAAATACAGGACCGTGTTTTATAAAGCTACAAGTTACCATTTACAAGCGGAAGTCTCATTCTATCACCTTTTGTTAGAAAGAGACTTCCGCTTGTAAATTACAACTTGTAGCTTTATAAAACACGGCCCAGGTGGAACGTAACGACGGACTTTTACGAAAATGTCGTATTATATGAGTGCTGTAAATACAACCGCGTTATATATAATATTTAGAGGCGTTCATTGAAACAAAAGAAAAACTTTGAAAATTAATTAGAGTTAGGTACAACCCAAATTCTCTACTCATAAATATTATCACTAACTCCAGGCGACGTTGATTACGTCAATTCAACACAACGTATGATAAGGTGTCTTATTCCTTCAAGGTTAAGGTTGAACTGATTCGTTTATTTCATTAAAGTTTAACGATCTCTAACTTGAAACGGACAAGAATTATAAACATGGCTTCTTGGAGAAAATGTTCAAAAAAGCCTACAGAACCTTACTCATTAAGTTCCAGCCTGTATCTTAATCTACACTAAGCAGTGATGGCCAACCTAACTCTTCAATCAAGCGTCACCAACCTTTTGCCGGGATTTCGCTAATAAGGAGTTGTCAACCATTTGCCGGGATAATAAAACAGGCATCGCCAACCTTTTATGGTTAGAGTGACAGTGATGTGCTCTGCCTGAGCGCATCTCGAGCGCACTCAGCGCCGTTCGAAAGTCATAGCGTTGAGTTGAGAGGCTTAGGGGTTGTAGTTGTAATTGTGTTCCGTTCATTAGGATTGTGAAGCTTGGCGCTATAAAGGTACACCTAATGTTTGATGTGTAACTGGTAAAATGGTAGAGTTTTTAATAGACTACCCGCAAAAAAAAAAACAATGAAAAAAAAACATTATTCGGGTCAATAAATTTTTCATTGCCACTCGTTGCCATGGAGATGTCCCCTGGGTAACTTGACTAAAATAAGATTTTCTAAGGCACCACTCCATCAAACGTTAGGATTTTCAATAGTTATGTAGCGACCCGAACGCCACACGCCGATGACGTCATCACTGTTCTACATCGCGCTAACGAAGTTTCTCAAATCGGTTGCATAAATACAACTTCCAACTCTCTTCCTCCGGACTTCGGTCCCCAGGCATAACATCTGCCTGGAGAGAGATCTCCCTATTGGAGTTCTCCCAAAGTTATATGCCCATCCCTTCATGCTTCATCTCCTAAGCATGCAAATCCTGACTTTCAGGGGAGTGGTGCCGTAGAAAATCGTATTTTAGTCGAGCTACCCAGGGGACATCTCCATGGCAACGAGTGGCAATGAAAAGTTGATTGACCCATTTCCTTTTTTGGTTGCAAGGGCTGCTGTAGACCTCGCAAGCTCATTTTTTAGCACTTTTCCTTTTTTATAAAAAAATACTCTGTGCCAAGTTTCTTGCGGCGCATTCTTCTTGGCAATCATGGTCTTTCCGAAAGCGCTGGTAGACTAAAAAAAATTACGTGTAAAAGAGCCTACAACTGCATATTTGCTGAATAAAATTTTGAATTTGAATTTTGAATTTGAATTCGAATCTATTTCCAAAAAACGAATCGACAAAAAAATCTATACACCTACAAAATTATCGAACCTGCTCAAGTTCTCACAAAGCAATCAATTTCCTTTTATTTAAAACACAATCATTACCTACCAAGAAACTGTGTACCAATATTACTCACAGGCAAGCAGCCAACTAAAATTACCATAAATTGATCGATGTTATTAAACAACGACGAACCAATTCAAACCTTACGAATACCACACTGAATTCTTTTTCAAATAGCGTGGAACGATTTAAACTTTTTAAAATGTCAGACACTGGCTGTCAATAAAACGCTGGCCAACGATTCTAAGTGGCCAGCATTACGAATTCATTTTTAAAGGCGGCCAGTATTTTGAATGTAAGTTTTTAAAAATATAAAGCGAATCGATTCTTTGCAGACCAAGATTGTTTTTGTAAGTTGGTAAGTTGTAACCACAAATAGGTACCTAGTTTGTGTTTGTTTGGTGTGTCGTCACAGACACAACATAATTATTATTATGACTTTATTGCACTTGGTAAATACTTGCACCCTTGTGATTAAAGGGTTTCCGATCTCGAATAAATATGGATAAATAAATAAATATTACGGGGCAATTGACATCAATTCACCTAGTCTCAAACTAGGCAAAGTCTGTCATTATCATCATCGCCGTCCACACCGTGTCCGGTGACGGCGACTCCTAACATGTTCAATCAAGCCGAGCTACTGTCATGACGGTCCCTGATGTGACTTGCGAAACGGAACTTACGAGTTTTGAAAATTCGGTCACATGGCGCGCAGTAAAGTTGGCCCGCTGGATTATACGTGTAGATGTAGGGTGGCCTTGGATGCGTTTTCATTTTATGACGTTTAGCATTAAGGTCCTCTATACGCCTTTCTTCATATGACGCTACAGTCCCACGTATAGTATGACGCCATTCCGGTCTCTGACGAGCGCGCTCCTCCCAACGATCCGGTGATATGTCACAAGCCACAAGTTTACGCTTGAGCACGTCTTTATATCGTTGAGCTGCCGAACCGGTCTCCTGCCCCTCGAGACACAGAGCGACCATCACCAGAAAACCGCCTACGTGCAGATGACGACGATTGGGCACACCATACCCTCCCCCCACCATCAGCTCTCCATCGCCGCAGGGCTTGTACTCGTAGGCCGTATAAACATGCAGGAGTCATCTGCGCGTGAATATATTATAGTGGACAAGCAGTTGCGCAGTCCACTCTCTCATCCTCAGCGTTCCAGAGCCAATGGACCGGGTAGCCGGTACGATCGACAGAAAGCAGAGGTTGCAGGAGATTGGCCACACGCCGCTACAATAATCCAGACGTGGCCCTTTGAGGCATTTCCCCGTGTGCCTTGCCACCCTGCTGTAGAGATCGAAAGCGTGTGTCTATCGACACTGCTCGCACCCTACACCAGAGAGGACTTGTTTGTATGATGGCGGATTAACCATAGACAAAGTCTGTACTAAGTATATGTGTATGGGTACGTATATACTTGTACAGATACATAGAGAAGAAATTCGTCCCACAAATCTCCGACCATTTGCCGACCGAAAAATTGCGTTTTTCTTATAATTAAAATCATACTTACTATACTATATATGCTACAACAAAGAACTGACAATAAAGCAGCTTATTCACGACCCAACTTAACCGTAGAGGAAAGTGGGTAATCATATACAGTGTGAGATACGGGGAGTAAATACTTGTCTTCAAAAACTCAGCTTACTTCAAGATCCGAGGGAACAAATATGGTATAAAATATGGTAAAAAATATCTCGTGGCATACCTAACTGTGTGAGATTTAACGTGTGTATCTTTATGTGTGTGTGTTTTTGGTACTTATGGTTTAATAGTTCCCAGACTGACGTTTTCTAAGATACAAAAGTTAATTGAATTGGTATGGCCCCTGACTAAATTTAGTTTTAGGCTGCGTCACCGCCATCTACTGGCGGAGCCGTCCGCGCGTACCGTTGCTCGCAGGCAGTCGCCGCTGGTCCGCGCGCTGCACTTTGTGAATGCGCTTCTAGCATCAGCTCTAGAGTGTGACGTGTTTGCTGGTGTAGCTGGAGGAAAGTCTGCGATGAATGCTTGCGGTTCTGTGAGGCGATGGATGCACGTCTCTCTTCCTGTATTTGAGTGTTATCTTTATTATTATCTTACTCTGTATATTTTCTGTACCAGTTGTTTGTTTGTCTTACTCAGTAACTTAGTTTAAACTGTTATGCTGTGTAAGTTTTTTATTAATAAATAAATAAAAAATAAAATAAAATAGGAAGCTTCTCCTTCTTAGCTAACTTTCATAAATCGTTTCAGCCATTCACTTTAAAATATCGGGGTTTTTGACGTATTTTCCTGATAATAAATGCAGCAGCTACCTACAAGCGGAATAACCTAACCAACATAGAAAAGTCGAAAAACCCCCGACATTGTCATTTCAAAGTTCAATATTTCAAGAACGGGTTCAATTAAACTTAGCTAAGAACCATCTCGATTAAACTAGCTTTCTAAAAAAAAACTACATTGAAATCGGTTCATTCGTTTGGGAGCTATGATGCCACAGACAGATACACAGATACAAAGGTCAAACTAATAACACCCCTCGGGGTTTGAAAACGAGGCTTTTCACAAAAATTACAAAAGTGGAACCTTAACAAAGACAGACATACATAATTGGACCGCTGCATGCGCGTGGGCACAATCCGATTAAAGCGGGCTAAACTCGGCGACGAGACACTGCAAATTGACAACTAAAATTGGGAATCGCTAAGCTAAAGTAGTTATGATCTAAGAATGGCTTTGTTATGCATTTTACTTCGTTTATTATTAACACCCGACAAAAAAGAGGGGTGTTATAAGTTTGACCTGTGTATCTGTGTATCTGTCTGTGGCATCATAGCTCCCAAACGGATGGATGGATTTTTTTTAATTGAAAGCTTGTTTATAAGTAAGTATGCAAGTGATTTCATCATCATCATCATCATTTGCGTCCTATTTACGTCCCACTGCTGGGCACAGGCCTCCTCTCAGTATGAGAGGGCTTGGGCTACAGTTCCCACGCGGGCCAAGTGCGAATTGGGAACTGCACACATACCATTGAATTGCTTCTCAGGAGTGTGCAGGTTTCCTCACGATGTTTCCCTTCACCGAAAAGGTCATGATGAATTTACAAATGTAATAAGCGGTGGTAGGAAGCGGTTTATTGTACAGAAAATACAGCAATAAAGACAATGACATATAAGTACAAAGGCGCACTTTGCGGGTGGTAGGACCTTGTGCGAGGTCTGTCCGGATCGCTACCACCATCTTACTCGTTAATCCTACCGCTAAGCAGCAGTGCTTGCACTGTTGTGTTCCGGTGTGGAGAGTAAGACAGCCGGTGTAATTACGGGCACAAGAGGAATTTCATCTTAGCCCTCTAGGTTGGCAACGCATCTGCAAATCCTCCGGAGTTGCGGGTGTCTATGGGCAGTGGTGATCACTTACCATTAGGTGACCCACTTGCTCGCTTGCTTTCCTCGTTGTGTAAAAAAAAAACTTATCCCTATAAGGAATATTTTAGCATTAATAACCTAACCAAAGTAAAATTATTATTATTATTATTATTATTATTTGTACTCAAAGACTTTTGTTCTCGACCCGAAGTCGGTTTTTTTTGGTTCATGATACGGGCTTACACCAAGTATCATGTTACCATTTGTGTGTTGGAATGTATGTTGAAGTTTTTGTGTTTTTATGTTTATGAGGTTTGTTGTGTTTGTGTGACCGTCGTCTTGGTTGCTGTGTACGGGTAATGAATTATTATTATTATTATTGTGAGCCTGATGAAGTGTCCCACTGCTGGCCAAAGGCCTCCCCCCATGTCCTCCACGCGTCCCGATCTTTAGCGGTTTCAGGCCAATCGTTAAGAAAGACATCCAAAACCCGACTGCAATTCTGGGAAACAATATATACCCTACTAGCAGCCCGTCCCGGCTTCGCACGGGGTAGACAATTATAAAATGAAAAAAGTTGTTGTAGTGACATAACTACAATAGTTGGACATATGCTACCGCGGAGTTTTTTGTAGACATTATGATGTTCTTCAATATTGTTGTACATTATTTTGTTCTATCGCTAATAGTTTCGGCAGCGCATTCGACGAAAGACATTTTAAGACTCATTTTTCTACACCTTCGGTTACATTGTTCAAATTTTACCAAGGATCCCTAATTTTTTTCAAAATGAAATGTAGCCTATGTCAAATTGGAAGAATGTAGCATTCTATTGGTGAAAGAATTTTTTAAATCGGCCCAGTACTTTTTGAGCCTATTCATTACAAACAAATAAACATACAAAAATAGGTACAAATCTTTCCTCTTTATAATATTAGTGTAGATATCACTCCTACAACTGAATCGAATCCAATGACACCTCACACGTTGAAATCCGTCAAACGGTTGACAATGTTAGCCTTTGTTGCCCGTCTGTCTGTCTGTCAAGACCCTTTTTCTCTAAAACGCGTTTAGGTAGCATGCTGAAATGAATATCAAATACTCAAGCTTGCGGTCCCTTGAAGCTGTGAAAAAATCAACCTTCTAAGTCAACGCAATCAAAAGATACAGCCATTAAAAAGGCTATTTCCGTTCAAATTGACGAAATCCGATAACCTAAAGGGTACTTCCAGTTGTCCTAGAAACTTGAAATTTGGTATGAAGATAGCTCTTATAGCACAACCACTCAGAAAAGTCTCAAAATCTTAAATTTTTATGTCTGTCTGTAGATTTCGCAGATCAGTATTAGTTGACCCCACACTCCGTACACTTTGCTTAGGAGCAGGGCTCTGCTAACACTGGACTTCTTAAAACACTGAGGAAAAGCGTTAAAAACTTTTTACGGAACCCTCGTGCGCGAGTCCGACTCGCACTTGGCCGGTTTTTTTTTATAAAAAAAGGGTGCCGATCGGCGCTCTGTCTAAAGCAAAGAGGTTACTAATTAAACTTAATTTAACCTTTTTTTTGTTGACTTTAGAAATTTAATTAGCACAAAGTAAAGATACTTTACAAGATGGAATATAAAAAAATATGTAAATACGGCATATTCCATTATGCTTGCCTGGTAGAGATCGCTCTGTAGCGATAAGACCGCCCATTGCTACTTTTTTCTGTACTATTTTTTTTCTGTTTTATTTCCTACAAGCTGTTACCGACGACTTCGTCTGCGTAGAATTCGTTCATCATTATCACACAATAAATAGTTATGCACTTTAATTGTTTTTAACCTCTGAACACAAAAAGAGGGATGTTTAAGTTTGACTCACGTACCTATATGTCGGACTAAACTTCTGTACGTGAGTGATCCGTTTTATTTCACTATGATTGAGTCTCACGGCAGTTTCATGTTAAAAATGGCATTCGAATTTTTTTACTCATTCATAACCGGGAATCGAACCCGGTCAAAATTTCTGTGTGCAATGTCATAAATTCTGCAAGTTAATTCGTTGTTATTGTTGACGATTAAGTGTGAGAGTTAAAATAAAAGAATGCCTTTACATTAAATCTGAAATTGACGCCATGGTTCTTAAGAACAGATTTCTCTATCTCTTATAGTTTCTAACTTCTCCGTATGTATACTGACCCATTATTTGTATTGATCACCCTGTATTTCTAAGTACAAAGACGGACATTTTATCCCGTAAGTAAATAAGTACTCACCTAAAAACGACACTAGGCGCCTCATCTTCTAAATGCGTTGCTTCACCGACCGACCACTGCAGCAGCACGCCCCCCCTCCCCCCCAGAGGCCCGCTGACAATCCTCCCCGGGACAAACCTCCTCCTGTACCTCACACTCTTCGCTACCCTGAACTTGACAGCCCTCCCGATCCTCGGTCGAAAGTAATACTCGTCAAACCTCCCTGTCCTGAACTCACTGTAACTGTCACTGGACATTTCACTGAACGTTCGCTCTTTGGGCCACCGTCTTTTGTTATGCTTGGAGCGTTCAGGGTGCTTGGGTATGAAGTAGGGTATAGGGTCGTCCCGGCAGAACCGCTCGGAGTTTGTGGTCGGCGTGAAGTTGCCCCGGATGGAGTTGCCCACGATTGAGTAGATGACGTAATCCCGGAGCGAGACGCCGAATTGGAGGCGCACTGGAAAGAGAGAGAAGGCGAGGTTAGTTAGGCTTCGGGGTAGTTTTAGGCGTGGGACACCATAACATAGTAGTAAAAAAAAAACAATATAACATACAGTCGAATTGAGAACCTCTTCCTTTTCGGGTGCCGTAGCCAAAATTGCAAAAACGGAACACTACACTGCGTACAGTTTGCTTAGGATTAGGGCTCTGCTGACATTCGACGATTTAAAACACTCGGGAAAAGCGGGAAAAATCTTCGAGACTCAATGCACGTGATAGACGAACTATTTACATAGATACCTAAAAATGAGTACGGAACCCTCTGTGCGCGAGTCCGACTAATCATCAATTTGTTGATTTATTAACCGACTTCAAAAAACCGGCCATAGTAGAAAAACCTTTCCCTCGGGCCAGGCAAAAATCAATCTTATGATAACGTGATAAAAGTTTTGACAAGGAAAGCTTTTCTCACTAACTATACCTACCTAATGCAGTTTCGCAGAAGTTTGTGTTTGAGTATTTTGTACTTGTTATGTTTTTATTTTGAGCTAAATAAATAAAAAAGGATCACCCATTTTTATATATCTCACATTCTGTGACTTAATAATATTATTTTTATTTTGACATTTAATTACGTTTTATTTTATTTCTAGGTCCGTTATTGATATTGTTCCACTTTGATTTCAATTGTTTTGTATTTTATGTATTTTCATTATTATTTAATTGATGACGATCTTTTTGTGAATGAAGTATATTTTGGCATGTCAAATAATATGTGTAATTTTCAAATTGATATAAATGAATCTATCTATAAGTCAGGTTTAGCTTTACACGTTTCGGCCTAATCCGTAGTCCATCCTCTGGGAGCGCTCGACTCGGCAGCAACAAATTACATCTTTAAAATGAAAAATCGGTCCCGAAAGTCGTTGGTAATGGCTCCTCTCGATCTTTCATTAATTACTTCTCACTTCATTGTTACAGACACAATTTACAATTTCCCATCAAAAAGCCATGGTCTGTTTATCAGATCATATTCAAAGAGCTATCTGTCATCGACACATCCCTAGGAAAGGGGGCTCGGGCCCCGGAAACGGAGGCGTGCCCCAAAAATGTCCGCCAGGGGCCAATTTCCGGTTGCGAAGTTGACTGACGAAGTATGGGAAGCACTTGGTATAAATACTTGGTCAATACTTGCTAGTATTTTTACGCGGTCCAGTTTTTCAGTTTTGGTTATTAGTTTATATCAGGGGTAATGGTGAGAGGAAATATCGATTTTAAGTTAGACCAATAATTGTGGCTATATAATTATGGTGTCACATATAGCCACAAATTCTGTAATTAAAATTTTATGCATTTTTGGGACCATCATAGTCTAGTTTTATATAAAGAAAGAAAATAAAGAAGAAAGAAAGATATATTTATTAGACACTAATTCGACACATACACATACAATTATAAGAAAGCAATAATCGAAACAGACACACTATTAATTAACAGAAACAACGAACGACTAAAAGTGTGTGCCGAATAGCACTAAAAGGGTCACCCTCAGCATGATGCTACGGCAAGCCGCAGCGCTGGTTTTCAGTGTGACCCTTTTATCTAAAAACTAAGCCTTAAAAACTAAGTATGCCACGACGACACGAACGTCAGAGGCAGATAATGAGCAGAATAAAAAATAAAATTTGAAACTTTTAGCTTAAAAAAATACCCATCCACCAAGAATGTATGGCAACACCTGCGTGGTCGAGTCGTTTAAATACTATCAAACCCCACAAGCTGGCCAACTGCTAATATGGTTGATCAAGTCGCATCATTATCAATTTCATAATGTAAAATTGTAATAACATCGAACAACCCAGTTCAACTAGTACATCTAATCCATACATAGTTATTACACAGTAGTAGTAGTGTAGTTTTTATTTACAGTAAGGATTTCGCAAAATTCCCATGGAATAGGGACTACTGCCACGGAAGCAAAGCCGTGGGCGCAAACTAGAGACAAACAAAAGAAAAAAGAACATTGCTATTCGTTATCGTGGCTAGAATATGTATTCCGTAGCTCATATTAAAGTTTTGTATCTCTTTTGTTTTTCATGATTGCGGGAACACGACAATCGAAGTACAAGATACATCGCAATGCAAGTCTGGATCGCACGCAAAATTAAATTATACATGAAAATGCGCGTGTATTTAATCCACTTCGACCAAAACAAGTGCTTAATGATACACAACAAAACTAAAATACTTTTGCGCTTAAGTTGAAAACGACCTAGTATTCATACTGAGTATTTATACCGCGTAAAAATACCAGCGTTCCTTTTAACCGGGCCAGCCACGGATGACAATGGATTACACTTGCCCCGGATTCGGTATCAGGTTAGCTTTTACGGCATTGTGTGGAACTCGGCGTTAACGCTACGGGAATGCTGGTGGAGTTAAACATTCAGCATTCTATAAATCCTAACTTAATATTATAAATGCGAAAGTAACTCTGTCTTTCTGTCTCTCTGTCTGTCTGTTTGTTACCTCTGTTTCCGGGCAGCTTGCGTTAGGTTGCCTAACCTGAAATGTCCGGCAGCGCCCTCTACACGGCGAACAGAGGTGTGACGGAAGAGAGAGACTGTCCTGCGTCCATTTTGCTATCGACCATTGCCCGGAGAGGTTGAGTAAGAACACTCCTATCGAGTGTAATATAGTTATTTACTTGTCTATACTTAACTGTGTCCTAGCTTTGATAGCTATTCTTGGTCTTTACCAAAAGGTATAATTGTTTAAACAGTTTAAAATCGTGCCTTTACGTTAATTGTTTCTCAAAGTATTGATTGTACTAAGAATTCCTGCTAATTATTTGCTGTAGTAAATTCAATGCCTAACTACTATTGTTGTGTCTTCTACAATGTCCTCCCTCAGCATTAAAATTAAGCATTGTGGTAAAAATAATTGTGAATATGCCTAGCTATAATTAACCCTTAATTTGTTATGTACATATGTGCCCTTGTGTATCGTGGACTACATACTTATTAATAAATGATTATAACAGTGTGTAATATGTCTTTCCTTTTATCAGAAGTGTTAAATTTGCTCCCACAACGATGCCGCGTGGCCGGAAGAAAAAGAGCGCGCCGGCAGTGGACCACCTCGTTCTCCACCACGTCCTCGTTCTCGTTCTCGTTCTCGAGCAGCTCGAGCAGCGCCAGCAGCCGCTCGCGCAGCCGGCGCAGGCGGCGCGGTTAGCGACGCCGCGAGCCACTGTCAACCGTGAGTCAAAACATTGTTTTGTCGTCAGTGATTCCCGAATTTGACCCGTTAATTATAACATAGGCTACTTTTTATGCGGGAAAATTATATAGTTCCCGCGGGTTAGCAATAACCAAAATCTACGCGGACGAAGTCGCGGGCAACAGCTAGTATATAAATAAATATCGTAGTGAAATAAAACGAACCACTCAAGTATCTATACCTATAAACAGTACCGTGACTGACTGATTGACTGACAGACAATGCACAGCCTAAACCACTGGACCTAGAGACTTGAAATTTGGCAAACGTATACCTTGATTATCCTAGAGGTGCACTGAGAAGAGATTTTTCGATATTCCCACGGGATAGGGAACTAGCCCATTTTGAAATAAGTATTTCACGGGGGCAAAGTTGCGGGGCATAAGCTAGTATGGTATAAGTCGAGTTCAGCGCGACTTGTTTCGGAATAGTCGCGCGAGCAGAGCCGCGGCCCGTAGTGTGCGTCTCGCTGCCGATGGGTTGTGCGCTCCCGGAGGAAGGACAACGAATTAGTCCGAAACATGTTTTATTTCACTATGATCGAGTCTCAAGGTAGTTTCATGTTAAAAATAAATATCGTGGCACTAATTGGGGTTGTCTATTTTTTAGCAATGTATGAAACCAAAAACCAAATGTACCGAAAACCATTTCGAGATTAATGCTTTTTTAATTTCTTCTGGTATTTTTTTCATTTTAATATGATGTAATTAATTTAATATATACAGAATAAGCAATGACCTTCATTTGCCCTTCACAGTCATTGGCAACTATGACATAGCGGTCCGAATTGTACTTTATTGGTGTGAGTACAAGAATTCATCACTATTTACCTGCGTTTTAAGCTGCTAAGTTCGATTTGGACTGGTAACTTGACAGTTGGTATTGACGTTTGATAGTTCAGTGACAGTGACAATGACAGTTTAACGATTCACCACAGATTAAAACTGAACTAAAGCAGGGTCTCAACATTCGCTCACTGACAAATTTATGGAATAAGCAGTTGTGTGGAAGAGCTAGACGCAAGTCTGACGTCATCAGCCTAAATAATTTAAAAATAAGGAGTGATCTAAATCAGAAAATAGAGAAACTGATTTCTTCTAATTGACTTATCTGTACAATAAAAATGTTAAAAGCATTGGTATTTTTTTGGACAACCCCATTTTTGTCAATGAGAGCTGTTACGAGTCAAAAATCCGCCAGGGTCGCCAGTGTCGAGTGAGGTCTATCTGTCATTCTCCACCAATGAGAGACAAGCTACTGGCCTATGATTGGTGGCCATTGATCAACATTGATTGGTTGACAACATCAACGACATCCGCTGAGGATGCCTCGTAGAGACGAAACACGTGTCCGGTACCTACCTAACTTACTAACCAATTACTAACTAAAGCTTAAATGGAAGAAATGTACAAAACACGACAGACACATAAAGTTACACAAAGTCCTTTTACGAATCATAAAATATTAAAAAGCTCCGCGTTGTTACACAAAAGCAAACTTGTCGGGGAACTTCGTAAAAGAAAACATCTGTACGAAAAAGGTCTTTTAAACCTACACCCTTCTTTCTTTTCCGATTATGCTTACACGCTTTTAGTAGAGTGGTTCCTTCTATAAAATACCCAATAGAAAATCCAAAATATATTTTAAAATAGACTATGAACCTTATAGGTTAGGATTTACGTTTCAAAGTTGCTCTTAGTTTCAGCGTATCGTAGGCTGAATTCCAAATGAATATTCGAACTCGTCTTTGTATAGAATCTACATAGAAGTAAAAAAGTGATTGCTTTCAGAATAGGAAATGCTGGACGGTATTACGCAAGAGCCTTATACGAATGAAGCATTAATCAGTTAACAAATACAGTAATATTGTGGTTCAGGCATATGGAAGTGTGGATAATCTTTCAATGTGTAATTTTTCAATTTTATTAAGTCTTAAGGCTGCGCCGAGCTTTTGACGTGGGCAAAGATTCGGTATTTAGCGCGGCTGTCACCTATGTGTGCGTTGTCACGCACACTTCTGTCAGCTTACTCGTTTTTTTTTTTTTTTTTTTTAATTCATCCCATAAGGGGTAGGCAAAGGAACTGAGTCCATACAGCCACGTCTGATGTGTTTTGTAAATTTCTGTATACTAAAGTCCTGTCACCGTCAGAGTTGTCAGTCTGTCCTAGTCACGTCCTGTCAGCTGCTCATGCCTTCCGTAAAGCGATAGTGTACTTTACGGCGAGCTACGGCGAGCAGCAGCCCGCGGATACTTGGGGGTCACAAAAAGAGGGAATACGCGTTTTCACTTGAATTCTTCATTTGCTGGGCACTTTCACGTTATTTTGTTGTATAATACACTATCTTTATTATCCACCAAACAACATTAAGCACAGAAACTAAAATTCAATTAACGATACGATCCACTCTCATCGGTTTCCCGCCAAATTCTCCCAGCTTACTCGTTAGATTGGTACGTCCGATGCTAAATGTTAGTAACTCATTATTCTGTAATAATGAATCTCAACTACGGACATATAGATAGTAATGAATAAAATACATAATGCAATTAAAGTTTTTCTCAAACATGCTCGGAAATTCTCGCTTTCCATTAAATTTGAAAATAGAACCCGGGAAGCATCTAATTTTTTCATTAAAATTTTTAAATGAAGAAGTCACTAAAAATGGTCATGGGTGTTGATTTCATGTAATTTGGGTGCGGTGAACTTGAATTTGACATTATTTTTTGGATCCAAGATGCCGGATGACAGTTTGTCATTTTTGTCACTAAAAATGGTCATGGGTGTTGATTTCATGTAATTTGGGTGCGTTGAGCTCGAATTTGACATTATTTTTTGAATCCAAGATGGCGGATGACAGTTTGTCAAGCAACTTTGTTTTGATTGGACCTTGAATTGGACACCATCTTAGGTCGAAGTGCTCGTCAAAACAAACCTAACGAGGCCAAGCTCGTTGGTATTACATTAATGAACTATCGAATTCCTATGGCCACCTTCCCGCTCCATCATCAGACCTTGGACACCATCTACAGTCGAAGTGCTCGTCAAAACAAATCTAACGAGCCCAAGCTCGATGGTATTACATTAGTAAACTATCGAGATCCTATGGCCACCTTCCTGCTCCATCATCAGACCTTGAACATCATCTACGGTTTTAGTGTTAATGACACCATCTCATCTGTCTTCAACTCATAAGCAAAATATTGAAAACCGGATTGAGTAAATAAAAAAGTAACAAAAAAATACTTACTCTGTTTTGCTGCGTGTAACACAAAATATGTACACAATGGATATCGAAGTATTTTCGATCCGCATCGAAACGTGGTCTCTCTCTGAGCTCCCGTGGATGACTGAATAATTTTCGTGTTGCTCGCTTCTTATATTGCAACGTCCCGCGTCCACATTAATTTGTATGGCAGATTCGGAAGGCGTTTTTAAAAAATCATAATTAAATAACTAAAGCACAATAAGAAATAAAACGATACATTTGTTGTAGCTAATACTTTTGATATTTGTTTGAGTATGATTTTGAAACTAAAGTATCGTTTTTTTTTATTCAATTTTTCCTTAACGCCGACACACGTTTTTCTCATTTTTGTACAACTTTACGTAATTGTATTTATTAAACTATAAACTATTTTAGACTATTGATGGCGATACATTGTAAATACGTTCTTTGTGATAATATTTGCGTATATTTTATATTTTTTTGGAAAGAATTGTGAACTCCAGAGATTTAACGGTGACTGCCATTTTTGATGATTTTGCTCGGCGCAGTCTTAACATCAGCTGAGAACTAAACGAATTTCGGCGAAACGACAATTCGTCGAAGTGATTATTTGGCGAAAATTTTTTCGAAGGTAAAGTCGAGGAAATTAATTCCTGACCCACCATAGAACATTTTCATAGTAAACGTCATAACGATTTTCCTTGTCAAGCTATGCGATGTCACTATGACGTTTACTGTGAAAAGGTTCCATGGCGGGTCAGGAATTAATTTCAATGGTACTTTTCACGGTTTACGTTTTGTACCTACTCGTATTTCACTCAAATATTGTTCTGGCTTTTAGGTAAAACTTCTAAAACTCCTTGAACAAAAAACTTCGGGTCTTAACAATTTATATTTGCTAATAAGCCTATGCTTATTCTTGATATAGGAAAGTTTACTACAAAGTAAGTACCTACTTAAGGAAAAGTTTACCGATCAGCGAGTAGGTAGTTATGTTGTACGCGTAATTGAGCTGGCAGTACTGATATAAGCATCAGGATATTATGCTATTTGGAACATTTTTTAACCGACTTCTAAAAAAGAGGAGGTTCTACGTTCCACTGTACGCATGTTTTTTTTTTGAACACGGAACGGCTCAGCAGCCCGCCGACGGCCGCGCGTTCGCACGGCTCATATCACTGGCCGTGTGGTGCCGGTCGAAAATTGTACCACCCCATCTCTTCCCGTGGGTGTCATAAGAGGTGACTAAGGGATAAACCGGAGGATGGGCAGCAGCGTCCTCCGCGAACTATCTGGTATAACTGCGGTCGCCAACCCGCCTGCCAAGCGTGGTGACTAAGATATTTTCCCCCCAAAGGTACATGATTCTGCAGTCCTCTGGTGACGCTTGTCGCTATCGGCAGCACAACAGACAGATCTCAGAGTCTCTGAAGCGCGATGTACGCCGATTTAACACTAATCGTATTGAAGAGGCTATTGAGCGTAACAGGGGCTCTAAGGTGTTTACCAGGGATTTGTCTGTTGGTCAAAGCCGATTGATGAAGTTAAAGACCGACGACGGCAGAATCATTTCATCCAAACCTGAGCTGTTGGGGGAAGTCGAGAAGTTTTATGGACAGCTATACACGACAACCCGAACACCCGTCGAAAATCTAGCTAAAGATCCGAGAGCTAGATTAACCCGACACTATACCGAAGATATCCCGGACGTTAGCCTGTACGAGATTAGTATGGCCATCAAACAGCTAAAGAACGGCAATGCCCCGGGTGACGACGGAATTACAGCCGAACTCCTGAAAACGTGTGGTTAACCAGTCCTTAGGGGCCTTCAGACGCTGTTTAACTCTGTCCTTCACGAAGGGAGAACGCCGAAAGCATGGAACAGAAGTGTGGTGGTGCTTTTCTTCAAAAAAGGTGATAACACCTTGCTGAAGAATTATAGACCCGTCTCACTTCTGAGCCATGTTTACAAGCTGTTTTCGAGGGTCATCACGAATCGTCTCGCGCGCAGTTTTGACGATTTCCAGCCTCCCGAACATGCCGGCTTCCGGAAAGGGCCTTGGACAACATACATGCGTTGCGGCAGGTTATACAGAAGACCGAAGAGTATAATCTCCCCCTTTGCCTTGCATTTGTGGACTACGAGAAAGCCTTCGATTCGATCGAGACCTGGGCTGTGCTGCAGTCTCTCCAGCGGTGCCAAGTTGACAACCGGTATATCGAAGTGTTGAAGTGTCTGTACGAAAACGCCACTATGTCCGTCCGACTACATGACCAGGCCACGAAGCCTATCCCTCTGTAGCGGGAAGTCAGACAAAGAGATGTGATCTCTCAGAAGTTGTTCACCGCTGCAATGGAGGATGCTTTTAAGGTTCTGGACTGGAAAGGACGAGGCATCAACATAAATGGCGAGTACATCACTCACCTTCGATTCGCCGACGATATTGTGGTCATGGCTGAGACCATGGAGGACCTCAGTGCTATGCTCGCTGACCTCAGCAGAGTTTCCGACCGAGTTGGCCTGAGGATGAACATGGACAAGACGAAAGTCATGTCCAATGTCCATGTTGTGCCGACTCCCGTAGTAATCCGTGGCTCTGCGCTCGAAGTTGTAGACGACTATGTCTTACCTAGGACAAACGGTCCAGTAACGTAGGTCCAACTTCGAGAAAGAGGTCACTCGTCGAATCCGACTCGGCTGGGCAGCGTTCGGGAAGCTCCGCTGTCTCTTTTCGTCCAAATTACCGCAGTGTTTGAAGTCAAAAGTCTTTGACCAGTGTGTGTTGCCAGTGATGACTTACGGATCTGAGACGTGGGTGCTAACGATGGGCCTCATAAGGAAGCTCAAAGTCACTCAGAGGGCGATGGAGAGGGCTTTGCTTGGGGTTTCTCTGCGGGACAGAATCAGAAATGATGATATCCGCAGTAGAACTAAAGTTACCGACATAGCCTAAAGAATTGCGAAACTTAAGTGGCAGTGGGCGGGGCACATTGCTCGCAGAACTGACGGCCGATGGGGTCAGAAGGTTCTCGAATGGCGTCCACGGACCGGGAGACGAGCTGTCGGTTGGCCTCCAACAAGATGGAGCGACGACCTAGTAAAGATCGCGGGACCGCGGTGGATGCGGAAAGCACAAGACCGCTCAGAGTGGAGAGCCTTGGGGGAGGCCTATGTACAACAGTTATATTGTCTATGTCATTGGTCTAGTTACTCTCTGCTCATCGGTGTTTTGACATCAACATGTCGATGTTTTGTAATCTTATTTGCTAAAGAAATAATACATTCTCCTTGTGTTGATGGTGGCTTTTCATTTAACACTCCAGTCGTATAACCACCACAATTTGTCCATTACGAAGTTATTGCAATTCAAAAATCGCTTCAGTTTTAGTCCACGCACGTCCGCAGTCTGGCAGAGAGCGGTAATGGCCGCCCAGCACGAGTGTATCGCCATGAATCATTCAGCACAGGTCGTTGCGCTTGAAATACTGGAAAACTAAGCCTCGTTTTGACATGGAAGAAAAATAAAGTATTACACATTGCGGGGCGGCGGGGCTGACGTGTTATGTGTTGTCGACCGGGCGCCGCAATGTATGTACATTTTTACAGCCAGCAGCAAAAGTAGCGGTTACAATGGTCTAAGCACGACTCTATTGTTATAGACATAAGAGCTAGAGTACAGATCATTACTTAAGTTCTTATTTTTAACCACCGACCCAAAAATACGAGTAGGGGTTTTATAAGTTTGACCTGTGTATAGTGTATCTGTCTGTGTCATCATACTTAGGACCCAAACGGATGGACCGATTTCGATGCGGTTTTTTAATCGAAAGCTAGTTTAATCGAGATGGTTCTTAGTTAAGTTTCATTAAACTGGTTCACCCGTTTCTGAAATATCGAACTCTGAAACGACAATGTCGGGGGTTTTCAACTTTTTTATGATTTTTTGACTCGACGAAGGAGTAACAATTTCTTAATAGGTACCGTAATAGGTAAGAAAAAACCTGTCCCAGGATTCTCGGGATTCCGGGACTCCCCCGGGAACGATCGATTGACCCACTAACTAATTATGTCGACGGGTCGACAAGACGACATACGGAGAAAGGTATAGGTAAAGTACTATGAGGTTGCGAGAAAACTGGGTTTCGTATCAGAGACCCGAGTACGAATATTCGAATCCTGCGGAACGTAACGTTATCGTGTCGAAATCGAGAAACTTCATCATCATCATCATCATCAGCCTATTTACGTCCCACTGCTGGGTACAAGCCTCCTCTCAGAATGAGAGGGCTTGGACTATATAGTTCCCACGCGGGCCCAGTGCGGATTGGGAACTTCACACACAACATTGAACTGCTTCGCAGGGTTGTGCAGAAACTTCATAAAAAATTTTTATTCCAAATACGCTCACGGGAGCGCGGCTCCAAACGTCATACAAATTTCTCGATAACGTTACTGACTCGTTTAAGTTTAAGCACTTTTTCGGCCTAATTAATATGTATATCTATGCAAAATTACAGCTTTCTAGTACCAATGTAGCGACCCTAGCGCCACACGCGGATGACGTCACCACTGTTTGACATCGCGCTAACGAAGTCATAACATCTGCCTGGAGAGAGATCTCTCTATTGGAGTCCTCCCCAAACCAAAAGTCTCTGAGCTAAGTCACGGACCAACAGACATAGGTACAGACAGACAGACATGACGAAAAAATAAGGGTTCCATTTTTATCACTGGCTAAGGAAACCTAAAAAGCAAACTACTCAACCAAATTACTTGTCAATTTGTTGATCAACTTCTCAACAAACTCATCGATATTGTATCACGTATTGCGACTCAACTGAGATTAACTGCGGCCCGGACGCCATTAAATGCCGTTAATGAAGCCATTAAGCTAATGCCAGTGATTGGGATACATACGTGTATGCTAATGTACTTGCTTCTCCTAATAACGTGTAATCCATAATGTAATACTACAGTACGTACAAGAGATGCGTACGGAACAGGTTTAAATGATTCACTTATAATATTATTATCACACACGACCTTATGCCGCGCGGTTTTGTCCCCGTGAAATATTTCAAAATGGGCTAGTTATATCCAGTAGGAATTTCGAAAAACCCATTCTTAGTGCACCTCTAGGATATCCAAAATATATGTTTGCCAAATTTCAAGTCTCTAGGTCCAGTGGTTTATGCTGTGCGTTGTCTGTCAGTCAGTCAGTCAGTCAGTCACGGTACTGTTAAATGTTATCATATATCACATAATTTAGAAAGGAATATTGACCGCGATTTACTAGGTTTGATGAGCTCCCGACATAAACCAGACAAACGGGAGCCACTTCTGCCACTTTTCGAGGAAACGAGGAACACAAGTACAGCACACGTTTACGCTTATGCCAAAAATTGTTACGTTCCTTTGCAGGAACGTAACAATTTTACACTAACAATAACATTTTCACACTAAAACAAAACTGTCACACAAATGCCAAAAACACACGCGCAATCCACAGACATGCATTTTGCACAAACTTAATGCTGGATTTTTGGCAGAGGGGAAATCGCGCGTTACATATCCATTCCTTTCCTGCTCTAAGGCTCCCGATAGCATCTAGATATACCCTCGTTTCAACAGTCTTCCCGTGATCATGATGCATGTAACTGCGTCGAAATATCGGGAGCTCATCGAATCCAGTAAACTAATCGGGGTCAATATTCCGTTCCAAATATGTCTTTTTTATTTACATAATAAAAGCAATTTACAATGACATTAAATCCAAGCTAAAACGAATTAAACTAAAACTTGAATCTAAACAAGGCTCCCGTGGCATGGTGCCCAAAAGGCTGGCAACGTTGCCTCGCTGAATAGCGATGCTGATTCTTTGAGAGAGAAAACTGCCAGCCCTTTGGTCTCAAGCTACACCGACCAAGCGCTTTTGCATCTCTGAAATAAGCTTGTAAGGATTCAACCCGACAGCAACAAAATTGTAGTTCGGACCGAGGGTCTGATATTTGTCTAATAATACGTGTACACGATGTATCGGTTGCATTAATTCAACATCCAACGGACCGGGAGACGAGCTGTCAGTAGGCCTCCAATAAGATGGAGCGACGACCTAGTAAATATTGCGGGACCGCGGTGGATACGGACAGCACAAGACTGGTCTGAGTGGAGAGCCTATGTGGAGGCCTATGTCCAGCAGTGGACGTCTTTCGGCTAACATGATGATGATGACGATGATGAACATCCAACTCCTCCTTCAGATCTCTGTCCGCAGGCATAACATCTGCCTGGAGAGGGGGAACCCTATATCTATTGTGACTTTTCCCACAGGTTTAATGAGTTCCTTAACTGTACGCATAAAGCATTAGGCAAGTCTACTTGGCTCAATGTTCGTTTCCCAAATGCCTTTACATTATAATGTAGGGAACATTTAACAACCAAGTATTTACAAGTGATTCACTCTCACCGCACTAACTTACAACCTCAGGGGATGAAATAATTACAGTTACCAAAGTACTAATGCACCAAAATAGACATTTCTCACGAGTAATCTCTACGCGTGATTCATCTCGAGTATTACTCATATGTCGGCTTATATCTCCGGGTATTTCTTACGAGTTGGCTTACAGTTAGAGTCTTAAGGGACCTCGTTGTACACGCTAGAATTGCCCTAGTTTCGTACTGAATATAAAGTTGTTGGAGGTGCAAATATAATGACGTAGCCTCGTAACTGAGAAGCTAAGTAGCAATATCCTAACCAACTTAGAAAAGTTGACAAGCCCCCGACATTGTCATTTCAAAGTTCAATATTTCAAGAACGGGTGAGCCAATTTTAATGAAACTTAGCTAAGAACCAATTCGATTAAACTAGCTTTCTATTAAATAAAACCGCATCGAAATCGGTCTATCTGTTTGGGAGCTATGATGCCACAAACAGATACACCCGCCAAACTTATAACACCACTCTTTTTGGGTCGTAGTTAAAAAGAAAGTCATCGTTCTTTTCCGACTTCAAAAAAAGGACATTCTCAATTCGTCGGAATGTTTTTTTTTGTTAGGTACTGAAGCTTCTCAGTTAAGAGGCTATTTTGAATATAAGACTAGCTCTCAGTGGATATCTTGTGGTATTTTTAACCGCTAACGCAAGAAGAGTGGTGTTATTAAGTTTGAATCTGTCCATCTGACTGTGGCTTCGTAGGTCTTAAACGGATAAATGAAAATGTCAGGGTTTATCCAATCTTTAGGGTTCCGTACCTCAAAAGGAAAAAACGGAACCCTTATAGGATCACTTTGTTGTCCGTCTGTCTGTCTGTCTGTCTGTCTGTCTGTCAAGACCCTTTTTCTCTGGAACGCGTAGAGGTAGCATGCTGAAATTAGTATTGAATACTCAAGCCTGCGGTTCCTTGAAGCTGTGAAAAAATCAACCTTCTAAGTCAGCGCAATCAAAAGATACAGTAATTAAAAAGGCCATTTCCATACAAATTGCCGATTTCCAAAAACCTAAAGGGTACTTCCAGATGCCCTAGAAACTTTAGATTTTGGTATGAAGGTAGCTCTTACAGCACAACCACTCCAAAAGTCTTAAAATCTAAAATGTTTATGTCTGTCTGTAGATTTCGCAGACCAATATAAGTTGACCCCACTTTGCGTACATTTTGCTTAAGAGCAGGGCTCTGCTAACACTGGACTTTTAAAACACTGGGGAAAAGCGTTAAAATCTCTACGGAACCCTCGTGCGCGAGTCCGACTCCCACTTGGCCGGTTTTTTTTGTAAAGGTGGTGAAATAGGGGCCAGAACCATCTGTGACTCACTATGTATAGTTTATCTGTGCCAAGTGCTAAGAATAACACTCGCATTCTCGAAGTCACAGACCAACTACAGAGTTGGCTGCACTTACTGTTAGTGATGGAAAGCCAACACCACTTGTTTGGACAACTAAAAGCCACAGCCCACAGCTAACGAGGACAATTACTAACTCTATTTACAAGTAGGTCTCGAGTGACTGCGAGAGGTTTAAATTGGAGTTGTGTTGTTGTCTATAAGATGAGCTTTATTGGATACGATTTATACTCAAAAGAAAATAAGGGCCACTAAGTATATTGATCATTACGTGAAAATGATATTAAACTTAGAATTTTGAATTTTGCTTAAATGTCCTTTCGTGTACTCATTTGTTTTTTTTGTGTTGATAATTATGATTTCCATTTTAGTTACTGCATGCATGTTAGTTTAGTCTACCCGCTGCCTGGTAAAGCGGTACGGAGTGCGGGGAGAGCGGCGGCCTGAAAACCAGCGCTGAGAAGATGCCGACTTGTTGTGCGCACTCGCAGCAAATGCTGAGTCCGCAACTTTTGCCACTTTTTCATAAATTACATTGCATAATTTTTTTTTCTGTTAATCATTTTGCGTGGCAATAAATGGTTTTCTTTCGTCTTTCTTTCTTCTTATCAGTGTTTTTTTTAATAACAGTAATAACAAGGCTTTTGTTTAAGAATAAATTTAGGCTAATAATCAATTAATTAAGTAGTCAATTATTTCACATTTCAATATATACTCAAGAGCAATAAAAACGGGTCACTTTGTATGAACAATTCCATAATGAACAATTCCAACATTTATGCTCTTGAGTGTAACTAGGTACCTGCTTTTTAATATAATTTTCACGTAACGTTCAAAATACTTGATACCTAGCCCCTATTTTCTTTTTAAACACCGACGAAAAAGAGGGGTGTTATAAGTTTGACCTGTTTATCTGTGTATCTGTCTGTGGCATCATAGCTTCCAAACGGATGGACCAATTTCGATGTTGAAAATATTTATGAACCGATATGTATTTATTTATTTGAGTATAATGTGTATGTTATACACGGTTTCGGATTCTCCAATAAATATTTACGAGTTGTAAGTAACGAAACAAACGAAACTTGCTCAATATTCATTCCACATACACGCAATTACGCAAGCAGTTGCAAAAACGCCTCTCGGGAGCAAGCGAATGAATAAAATTTGGGCGCCATTTTTCTCCGATGACATTTCGGCTTCCCGCCAATTCGCTAATGTTGCCAGTAGATAGAAAACATTTTAACGGCAAAAATTGCTACGCAGTAAAACATGGACGCCAAACCCCGAGAGGTTTAGTGAGGGACAAAATTAATTTATTGTACTCGTAATTAATTGCCGATAAAAATTTCCGGGAACGATTCGTTTGGGGATTGTGTGCATTTACTAAATTAAGTAATTTCGAGGAGTTCCTGGGAGGTTTATTTTAATTACATTCGGTAAAAAAAGTTCTGTTCGAAAATTGTCTTTTTTATTTACCTGCTTTACAATAAATGACTCACCAAAAGCTTTAGGCCAAATTCATTATGGATTTGTGTAGCTACTCAGTGTATAAGTAATTATTTCTTCTGTGTTTTTATGCAAGCTTAATTGCATAGAACCTAGAGTAGGCAGAAAACATGTAAGTAGCTGAATGCGTCACCTCACACACCTCATACTACTGAAATATACTGAGAAACTCGACAACGTACTGAGAAGTTACCTACAACACAACTGTCGGTTCACAATGTCAGCGCTCCGGCAGTAATGCTGGCAGCACACGCTGAGTCGGCGTCTTTTCGCGGCTATTCGTTGACGAATTTATCCTATGTGTAGGTGTCGCTTGCAAGATAACTATTTCTATGTATTTGTCATTGTCATGGTTATGAACAAAACACCTCACGTGTAAGAGCGCTGCGTCTGTGCGACGATGTATGTTTTCTTTCATACCACACGAACTAACACAATACATGTCACATAGACCAAACTATCGTTTCGCTTATTCGTTTCGGAACCGTCTACAAGACCTTTCTCAAAGCGCCAAAACCACCGTTCATCGTGCTACCATCTATCGAATTATCTACATTATCTATACGCACAAAAAGTTAAAATTCACGTTTTAACATAATTCATATTAGCTTCAGTTATTGCCCTTACTTAAAAAAAACCTTGAACACCTTGCATTGGGTATTATACCTACATATACACAAGTCATAAGATCAAATGCCATTAGCAAAATGAAAATAGTTCACAAACTACGACTCCAGATACTCACCTTTCGCTCCTTCCCCATGTGTGCAAGCGAGAGGCAAACTCAATCATCTCTTGTGGCGAGATCGATATACATCACTATTACAAACCTCATTGCTTGCTAGTCAACATTAATCACATTTAGCAAGGCCGGAGTGAATTAACCAAGGGTCATAACGCTACAGAATACAATTACGACAATTACAATTACAATTTACAACAACAACACAATTTTATTTGTATGTCTACTCTTTTTTCTGATGTCCTGTCAATCGCCCGAAGGTTAACTGGTAGAGATCCCTTTAAGGGATAAGTTCGCCTTTGTACATTTGCTTTTGTTCTGTTATCTGCATTTTTTTGTTTTATGTGCAATAAAGAGATATACATACATACATACATACATACAATTACAATTACATTTATTTCGGTATCACATGTAAGTAATGGTACTACCGTAACGCTGTTTCTGACCTCCGATGTAAAAAGAGTGTATTTGCAATTTGAATGCGGTTTTTTATTATCAAAAGCTAATTTATTGAATCAGGCGTTACTTTGCGGAGGTCCATATTTATGAACTAAAAACAATTACTTTGCTCGCGCGCTTTGTTTTTTGGTCTCGGGTGAGCAAAGTAATTGTTTTTAGTTCGTTCATCAAAAGCTAGTTTAATCAACTACAAATGCAAATAAAATTTAAATTGCCAAACCGATTTTGATAAATATGGAACCACCTCGGAAGTATACCGTTTCAATCAAAAAGAAGCAAACCGATTTATAAATGAAGGAGTTTTGTGGTAACAAAAAAACGTAAAATAGTCCTCTAAAATAATGATAAATAAATAAAATAAAATAAAATGCGTTTATTTCGGACAACAGAAACTAAAGCCTAAAGTTTTATGGCCTAGCACTAAGTAGCAGAAATATGAAGTCGGTGCGGTGCGAGCGGAATATTCTTTGAATGAAGACCATTACCAGACCAGACCAGACTATTACCATACCATTTTACGTTTTTTTTGAAGGCGGTTTTACTTTTTTTGTAAAAAGATTTTTACTTCACAATTTTACGTTGATTTCACATTTTCAGAATTATCCTCCAACTCCTAACCGTTAAGGAGTTGTACATTCCATCATCAGCTCATGAACATGAGATGATGACTACCGGACGCAAATACTTGAATAGCCTTAGAAAAAAATATATGAAACACATGATACGTGCCTATAAAATTTAAGGGTTGCCCTCGATTTCCCTGAGATCCCATCATCAGATCAAGATTTAGTGACAGTGGGACCACCTCAGGAGTATACCCTTTCGAATAATGAATTAACATTTTCAGAATTATCCTCCAACTCCTAACCGCTAAGGAGTTGTACCTTCCATCATCAGCTCATCATCATGAGATGATGACTATCAGACGCAAATACTTGAATAACCTTAGAAAATATTTAAATAATAAATAAATAAATATCACGGGACAATTTGACACCAATTGACCTAGTCCCAAACTAGGCAAAGCCTGTACCCATAGTACCCATAGGTACTAGACAACGGATAAACATACTTATATAGATAAATACATACTTATATACATATTAAACATTCAAGACCCGAGAACAAACATTCATATTCATCATACAAACATCTGCCCCGACCGGGATTTGAACCCGGGACCTCAAGCTTCATAGTCAGGGTCTCTAACCACTAGGCTATTCGGTCTTCATATGAAACACATAGTACGTGCCTGTAAAATTTGAGGGTTGCCCTCGATTTCCCTAGGATCCCATCATCAGATCATGACTTGGTGACAATGGGACCACCTCAGGAGACCTTTCGAATAAAAAAATAATTTTGAAAATCGGTCTACAATTGACGGAGTAATCGATGTACATACATAAAAATCATACAGTGGAACGTAGAACCTCCTCCTTTTTTGAAGTCGGTTAATAAATAGGTATTAAAATAATGGCTACTCGCTGTTACAGGGGACCGAAGAGCTTTCTCGGACAAGGGCTAAGCCTTGCCATCCAGAGAGGGAACGCTGCCAGCATCTTTGGTGCCATGGTATGGGCATACCCAAGGGGGCTTCTTTTTTAGACATGCTTAGATTTCGCAAAGTAGTTTTATTTTCGTTTTAATTTAGGATAGGCATTTATTTTATTGCTTTAGTTCAGTTTAATTTTGGTTCTTATTTTATTAAATAAACTATTTCATAATTTTATGTTACAAAAAAAACTGCCAAAATGATTTTGATACAATTTCTACGGGACCACCTCATCTGAAGTAAAAAGCAGAAAATTCAATAATCAATTCACACAAAACATACAAAAAAAGCATATAGTCGAATTGAGAAGTTCCTGTTTTGAAGTCGGTTAAAAATCAGTTCCACAAATACACTTAAATCAGGCAAAGGGCCGTAGATTTAAGCGTTTCGCTGGCTGGGTCGCCGAGACGCCAATTCATTGGTGTTGCTCCGGTGTTGCCAGCCTACTGAATTTCCGCAAATTAGACTAAGTCGTGCTCGGACCTTTATTTATTGGCGGGAAAAGGGACCTGACATGCTGGCTTAGTTTGATTGAGTGTGATTTTATGAGCCGTTTGTCCCGTGTTGTTTCGTCCTGGTCGTGTTCAGCCGTAACGAATGGACGGAGTTTGTTGGGTTATTTCCTGGACATGCTATGAAATCATGATCTCAGTCTACGTTGTTTTTCAAATTTTTAGGGTTCCGTGCCTCAAAAGGAAAAAACGGAACCCGTCACTTTGTTGTCCGTCTGTATGTCTGTCTGTCTATCAAGACCCTTTTTCTCTAGAAAGCGTGGAGGTAGCAGGATGAAATTAATATCAAATATTTAAGCTTGCAGTCCCTTGAAGCTGTGAAAAATTCAAACTTGTAAGTCAACGCAATCAAAAGATACAGTCATTAAAAAGGCTGTTCCATACAAATTGCCGTAATGTGAAAACCTGAAGGGTACTTCCAGTTATTTAAGGGTTATTCCAGTTTCCAGTTTAGTATTCTTAATTTAATTTAATTTGTTACTGTAATATATTAATTGTATGGGTTCACTTAATGGCTAAATAAATATACAAAGTTGTCCTAGAAACTTGAAATTTGATATGAAGGTAGTTCTTAGCACAACCACTAGAAAAATCTCAAAATCTTAAATTTTCATGTCTGTCAGTATGTGTCACAGACCAATATAAAATGACCCCACACTGCGTACATTTTGCTTAGGAGCAGGGCTCTGCTAATACTGGACAACTTAAAACACTGGGGAAAAGCAGGGAAATCTTTGTACAGAATCATCGTGCGCGAGGCCGACTCGCACTTGTCCGGTTTTTAAAGTCATAATCTCTTAAGATGATTAGATCTCTTTCCAAGATACCGACGTAACAATCATTTCAAGAATTGCTCGGGTTAATGATATAAATAAATAAATAAATAAAAACTAAATGATTGACATCAATTGCCCTAGTCCCAAAATATGGGTACTAGACAGATAGACATACTTCAAAGAAGACTCTAGCACATATATTCGAACGCTACGTAACGTAATCTAGAGTCTAGTGTAGTTTTCATTATAGTGGACAGTTATCGATAGAATTACGTAGGATTCAAATATTCGTGCTCGAGGCTCAGTACTCCAGCGCCATTTTGTTTTTAATCAGCTCTGATTGGCTAATTACTTACTGCTATTGGTGATTAAGCCGCCATTTGTTTATTTTATAACTGCGTTAATTCCAAACCGTTAATCCAGTAACGGCGCAATTATCAGAGTGACATAAACTTCAATTGGTGCGCGTGGGAGAGTTGTCATTATTTGAACCTTAACGATTTCGTTGAGTGTCTACATTTGATTGTGAGTTTAATATAAATTTGTCTCTGTGTTTTTTTTAATAATATTATGTACGCAATAGTATTTTATGCAACTGTTACTGTGTCCTTAAAACACGATTTTCATAATAGGACCACACGAGTGTTTTAAGGCCTAATTATGTAGAGTTGCATATTATATTTCTTTATCTATACACACATATTAAAATTACTCTAAGATGGGTTCAGAAGCCGAAGTCATAACAAACCTGTCATGAATATACCGAGATGACGTTTCCTATTGACTATTTTTTTTTATAATTGAGGCCTACCTACAATACAATACAATACAAATATTCTTTATTGAAAACCACAAAATAGTACAAAGAGATTACAGAAAACAGGTATGGTAGACAATAGGCGATCTTATTGCTTAAAAGCGATCTCTTACAGACAACCAAAATACAGAAACCAAGACCTAGAAGGTTTTCGAACGCATAAAAGGACTTACGATATTCATCATCATCATGTGAGCCGAAAGACGTCCACTGCTGGCCGGCGGCCTCCCCCAAGGCACTCCACTCTGACCGGTCTTGTGCTTTCCGCATCCACCGCGGTCCCGCGATCTTTGCTAGGTCGTCGCTCCATCTTGATGGAGGCCTACCGACAGCTCGTCTCCCGGTCCGTGGACGCCATTCGAGAACCTTCTGACCCCATCGGCCATCAGTTCTGCGAGCTATGTGCCCCGCCCACTACCACTGACTTTCGCAATTCTTCGTGCTATGATATTAGACATAATGAAAACGGGATATTGACCGCGATTACCTTAAGGGTTACGGTTTGTAGGTTTCGGCGGTCAATATCCCGTTTTCATTATGTCTAATGCAATTTACCGCGAATCATTTAAAACGGTAACTTATGATATGTGTGTAGGTATCAAATTTTATCATTCTGAAATCAGACTATCACCAATTAATAAAAATAGGTGTAGCCTTTTGTTCTAGAGCAGACCTATAGTATCTTGTACGAACAAAAAGCTTATTTTGCGCAGAAATGATAAGGCCCATTAAAATAATGGCCCCTATTTAATTGTCGTAGCTTTTGAATATTCTTTATTAATAGTCCGTCGCTTACTTTGCTTCAAAGGATTCAATTAAAAATCTCAACAAGACTAAGTGACTGTTTTATCTTGATTACATTTGCGAAAATTATGAATTCATCTAGAAATTATATAGTTGCCGCGGGATAGCGATAACCGAAATCTACGCCAAGTCGCGGACAACAGCTAGTACATTATAAATTAATACTTACTAATATCAAGCGGTTTTTAACAAAAGCCAAAAGAATTTGTCTGTTAGTGCTACCAAAATGCCGATTACCGAAGTGTAATTTTATTTATGTACATTGTAATTGATGTACCTACCTAGTACATTGGTTATTTAATTGAAGATTTTATATGCGTTTCTTAATAACAAGAAATGTATGTTTTAGTGCGATTTTTATTACCAAATTATATTTCAGTTTACCTAATGTTCAGCATGCTTGATGCTTCATGTTTCGAGTATTGTAATCGATTTTGTATTATTTAATAATGTTTCAAATAGCGTTCTCGTTATTATCGATCTGTAAGTACCTACAATAATAATAAAAAACAGTTTCATAATTTAAATCTTGACGCAAAGTAAGTTCAAATTAAAAAAAATCTAATTGTGCGCCTGGCTAATCGACCTGATTGTCTTCGTCTTACAGGAAGATTTCACATTTATGCACTAGAGCATAAAAAATACATTTTATGCAGACTACATCCAGTATAAACACGAACTTTACGAGCACAAGAAGTGAAAATATCTGTTAGAATATTTAGCGGTGTGAGGAATTATAAATTATACATTATATTGTACAATTTTCTCAAACACGACCAGTACACATCTGGAAATTTTATTAGTGTTAATTTAGTTGAGCTGATCAAAGTTCTATTTAAACCGCAGTATCGTGTCACTGCTCAATGAGTTCTCTGTTGATCATTATCGACATATCAGCCGAAAGACGTCCACTGCTGGAAATAGGCCTCCCCCAAGGCTCTCCACTCAGACCGCTCTTGTGCTTTCCGCATCCACTGTGATCCCGCGATCCTCACCGGGTCATCGCTCCACCATGTTGGAGGCCTACCTACAGCTCGTTCTCTGTTATTTTTCATTAACTTTATAATTTTTGCGTAATCCGAGCAAATAGCATTCTTCAAATTGCAATCATGTCTATTCCTGCAGTTCTTCTGGTCAACTTCTGCCACGTGAAGGACATGTATGACATGGGAGTCGACGAAATCTTCAGCAGCATGATCGGGCCCGTCTACAAAGTCAAACAGACCACCCACAACATCAAATTCAACCTTTCAAGATCCAACACCACAAGGAGTACGCCAAAAGTCAAACTACGGTTCTTCAACCAGCCAGATTCTTATGAAAACTCCACCGGAAAGAATGACTACTACGTAACAAGACATAAATTGAGAAGAAAATCACGACCTGGATTATTAAGCAAGAGTGATTTGGATGTAGAAGCGCTTATCCAGTCTCCAGAAGAGAAGCCCATTCCTGATTTCAACGTGGACCCTTTTAAAGTGCTTTCCCGGCGGTTCGATACCGTCAGAAACCAGTACACGCAGTACAGAGGAAAGCAGGCTCTGAGAGAAGAATACTTCCAAGGTGAATACGTGGATCTAATTAAAGCGGAGAAGAGAAGAGTCATATCTATACAGGAACAGTTCGTTTACGAGTCGAGGAACAAATTGCTGTACGCGCAGAGGTTGCGGAAGAAATACAAAAGAAGGGTCGCTTTCCAGTTAGGGTATAGCTTTGCTCTATTGAGGAATTTGAAACAGCAACAGTATGTGATATATTCCACGATGCACAGTAACCGATGGAACTATACCACTTTCTACCATTTTATAAAGATGTACGAGCGCGTTATTAGATTGGATATTGATTTGAAAGACTTGATTAAGTACATAAAGTACTTGGACTTTATGGTTACGACGCACAACGCCACGGATAGGCCTCGTCGATATCGTAGAGTCAATGGGATAATCCTAATTGAAAATAATACAGAAACTGTCACGTTACCGCCTTAACTCACTTAGTATGAAATATAATAATTTGTCAACACTGTGCTTTTTATTCTTTGTTGAAGAATGGGTTCCGCAGAAGAACAGCGTTGCGGCTTGCCACAACATCGTCTTGAGCGGGGCCTAATTCAAATCGTTCAGTTAGAATTAGTAGAAAAACCTTCCCCACGGGCCAGGCAAAAATCAATCTTATGACAATGTCATATACATTTTGACAGGGGAAAGCTTTTCTCATTTTACGTTGGCAATTTATCTACTGCTCTAGCACGGTAATGCGTATGTAGATAATCATTATTAGTAGGTACTGTTTTGACAGTTCCTTAGGATAAATTAAAAACCTAACCTTAATTTGACGTTACGTCAATAGCATGCTGGGGCCCGCGATAAAATAATATCATGACCAGGGAGCTAGCACGCGCGCCATTTTGTCGCTTGTCGCTCAGTGCGTCCTGATTCCATCACTATGAAAGGGACGCACTGTACGACAAGCGACAAAATGGCGCGCCGTGCTACATATGCAGATATTTTATCCATAGACATATTATATTTTTGTCTACATTTTAGAGTAGGTACTAGGGGGGCAGAATAAACGTAAGCCTTAAGCACAAGTACCCTTTCACAAATACGACCCACATTCTTTCCAACTTTACTGTGAATACTGGAAAACACAAGAAAAATTAATAAAACTCCGCCCAGCCGTGGAAAAGAAAAAGTGCTTGACACGAATCGTAATGGGGAAGTATAATGACGAAGTTTTGGCGCCAGAGGGCGTTTAGTTGGAAGAGAAGAAATTAAAGGCGACGCCATTCTTCTTATTTGACCAATCGCAACAAGGAATACTCTTAAACATGATTACAGTAGAACAAGTAGAATAAGAATAGAATAGAATAATATTTTTCCCAATCCGCACTGGGCCCGCGTGGGAACCAGGGCCCAAGCCCTCTCATTCTGAGAGGAGGCCTGTACCCAGCAGTGGGACGTAAAAAAAGGCTGATGATGATGATGATGATGATGATGATGATGATAATAATACTTTTATCTACACACATATCGTAAGTCCTCTATTATGCGTTCAGAAACGCACAGACGTAACTATTTTTTTTCACTTGTGGTCGCCGATTTTTTTTTATACTACAAGGAAAACAAGCAAGTGGGTCACCTGAAGGTAAGTGATCACCACTGCCCATAGACACCCGCAACCCCGGGGGGTTTTCGGATACGTTGCCAACCTAGAGAGCTATAAGATGAAATGCCTCTCAGCAAAGTAATTGTTTTTAGTTCATAAGAATATGAACCTCCGCAAAGTAACGCTGATTATAGTGAAATAAACGAGTTCACGTCTCGCCACCGGCGTAGCGTGTGCTCCCAGAGGAAGGACTACGGATTAGTCCGAAATATGTCGGGCTATACTCCACTGACATACGTGAGTGATCCGTTTATTTCACTATCATTGAATCTCACGGTAGTTTCATGTTAAAAGTAACGCCTTATTCAATAATTTATTTAAAATATTATGTTATTTACTGTGAGAAAGTGATTCGGTGGGTTGATTGTAACTTTATTTTAATTTTGACATTTTGACATAGAAAAAATTTAGCCCTTTGTGTCGTTTCAAATTAATTACAAAATTATAGGGCAAAGTTGAAGCCCAGAGGCTGTTTGAAAACAGTAAAGTTATAATAAATGTGCCAGGAACAGACTTGGCCTTCCGATTAATCTAAACATTTCGGCTGTTCATTGGGAACCATATATTATTTTAAACCAGCTGTTGCCTGCGACTTTGTCCGTATAAGATTCTATATAATATTTCAATGATAAAAAGTGGCCTGCATGTTGTTCTGTTGTACATAAGCTATATCAGCACGAAGCATAAAACAGACAGACGGGAGGCGCCTTTGGCTTATCTATGCACTACCACTATGGACCACACACGTACAGTACACATACACTCATGTCAAAAATTGTTACGTTCCCACAAACTCACACTAAAATAAAACCGTCACAAAAATTACAGAAACACGCACACGATCAACAGACCCTGTGCATTTAGCATGCATAGCATATTAACGCGCGATTTCCATTCTCGCAAAAATCTAACATTAATAGATTTTTGCGAGAGTGGAAATCGCGCGTTAATATCTCTATTCCTTTCCTGGTCTAAGGCACGAAGACGTCCACTGCTGGACATACGCCTTCCAAAAGGTTCTCCAAGACGATCGGTCTTGTGCTATCCGCAGCCAATGGCTTCCCGCGATCTTTACCAGATGGTCTGGCTACATTGCGGAAGGCTTACACAACAAGCTATACCTATTACTGCGTAGTCTTATCGAAATCCGTTTAGTAGTTTCGCGTGAAAGAGTACCTAACAAACATTATCATGATAGTCGGGACTTAATCGCGTAAAAAATATACCACTTCCCTCCCTCGGTTCCTTCGAGACCATGGACGCAACGTCGCGTCCGAAACGTCTAGGTATTTGAATTTAAATATTTTTTTTACGTAATTAAGTAAGTATCATGATAATGTGTAAAAATCGCGAAAGTTTAAATCAATACCTAACAAACATTCTAACAGCCATTCAATCTTCACAAACTTTCGCATTCATAATGTCTATGAAGCTGGATGGAGACTACGCTTTCGATGTATTTAATGATAATGCTATACGAAGTGATTGATGTAAAAGGTCCCCATGATCTAAAGTAAAAGTTAGTGATAAAAAAACAAGTATCTTTAACGTGAAATTTGTGTGTCCGTGACATTTACTGTAAAGGTCGCAACACAGATCCATTGTTAAAAACCTTTAACCTAAAAGCTGTAGGCTATACCTCCACCGTAGTACGTCTTCTATTGATTCTGCAGGTAAAAAAACCCTTTAAAAACTGCTGGAACGACCGGAAAAAACATTCCAACAATAGCTGGCAACAAATGTTTTTCATCTATGTTCATTTATTCAGCTCTGGCAACACGCCAACGGGCGATGTGGCAATACTCGCAATTTAAACAGCTATCTTTGTTACGGCCTCTTTCGAACTACTCTGCGTTCCACTGGCAACACTGTTAGTTCGTTAGGTTGGTAATTGCTGCAGCCTTTTGTTTTTTTAATTCGTTGCTTTGTGGGGTTTGCGGGAAATGTTGAGTGTATGTTAAAAGTTTCAAACCATAATTATAATTTGGGTAGGCTAATTCTTTTTGTTTTTAAGGTAAAAAGTTAGACAACTCGCTCTGCTCCTAATCTCCTATAGCTATCGCCTATCACTATTTCAAACTATGTATAAAGTTCAGCTGTTCTGCCATTTTGTAGATAAATGCGTTTAAATATAGGTACAAAAGAAATGCAGGTTACACGAAAATGATCCACCATTAGGCTAACCCAAACCTACTAGACCCAAAGTTCATGGTGTTAGTAAGTCAATGGCACTATACATTTTATATTACATACCTACGTCTGACTACGAAATTTAACATCAGACTTCTCAACTAGTGTATTTAAATGGTGACTCAACAACTAACTTAACTTTCCACTCTTGAGACAAAACTCATCTCGACTGCTGGATGAATCTGAAATGCGCAAGATGACGAAAAGACTCAATTTTAAGAAATAAATGAGCTCAACTTAAGTTAGACTGTCTTTGTTCAGAATAAAACATTCAGTGCATAAAATGCAAGCGGTTTTATAAATGACTGCCACCAGGTAGGAGAGTTATGTTTTTATAGAGTATTTTTATGTAGATTCGAGTACATGTAATGTATTTAAAGTTTTGGAATACACAGTTAATTTTATCCATACAACTCCACTGCTACACGAATCAACACATTTGCCACACAGGCCCAACTATCGCACCACCAATTTTTGATTCGTGTAGCAATGGAGGGGGCGTGTTGTTTCATGAAAACATACATTTGCCGCACAGACGTAACGCGTAGACGTGTGGTTGCAGGTGAGCAAACTAATTATGTAAAATTGTAAAATTGTAATGACGATTTGTATAATGTGTTTGTTGTATTATGTAACTTGTGTTTTAACTCCAATTTAAAGCTTGAATTTAATAAAGCTATACAGTCATGTGTGAGCGTGTTGGATGCACTAATTTAGTAAAGTAGGATTATTTGTTGCTTTTTTTAAAATTCAATGTTGCTGTGCCCTAACAGGGTTATGCCGGAACTGTATATGTATATAACACCATGTAAGACCCATACTGCAACGAATAAATAAATTATGAATTCTATTTAGTCTGGAATACATATTACAGAATAATATTTGTGAGCTAAATCCGTCCGTCCGACTTAACCAATTTATCTTACAAGTCGTAGATCACATCGCAGGCAGTGAGGAACCTTATGATTGATCGCGAGAGGTTCTACGGAAGTATGCGAATTGGCTTCTTCGACCCTCATTTTGGCGGAGTTTGAGAGGCCGGTGTCAAAATAGCAATACATCATACAGTCAGCGTCAAAAGTAGCTATGCAACCGAAGCGGTCACAATGATCTAAGCACGGCTCTATTGTTATAGACATAAGAGCTTGTGCAGATCATTGTGACCGCGTCAGTTGTTTAGGTACTTCTGCTGCGACTGTACAAAGTAATCTCAGATAATTGCCAGTTCGAACCCAAAAATAATCCGGGTAAGGGCATGTCAGGTTACGGAACCCTACACTAGGTAGGGTTCCGTAACCGTTACTACAAAGAAATGCAATACCGATGAAAAGAGCGTATCTTCAATGCACTTACGTCCTCTTGTTAGGAAGAACAGTTTTTCGGCAATAATTCAAAAGCAGTAAATCTGATCATGTCTAAAACCATTTTCATTCAAAGTATTTATTAAGGGTAACCTTTTTAATTATTTCCATATTTTTTGAAACTACAGTTTAGATGATAAGGGGGGGGGGGGAGGGGGGGGGGGGGGGGTACTACTTGTGCAACTCTCGGAGGGATTATTTCCGAAAATTTTCTCTTAATCAAAAAAAAATGCATAGAAACTTCAAAGCACAAAGTACAGGTAGGTACGTACACAAGCTCTGTTTGTTGGGACTAGGCCAATGGTGTCAATTGTCCCACGATATTTATTTATTCTTTTAAGATTTTAACTAACAACAGATTACTAAACTCTGGTAAAATTGTCACAAGGCTTTGGTAGAATGAGCTGTGTAAAGTTTTATCACGCTATACGAGCAGTGCGTGCGGCTCGAGTGGGGAGTGACAAACAGCGGGGTGATTAGGCCTGTGTTGCCACAGCTGAAGTAATAGGGTCCCATTTTTTACCCTTTTACTAAGACTCCGCTATCCCTCCGTCCGTCTGTCTGTCTGTCCGTCCGTCTGTCACCAGGGCCGTGTTTTATAAATCTACAAGTTACAATTTACAAGCGGAAGTCTCATTCTATCACCTTTTATTAGAAAGAGACTTCCGCTTGTAAATTGTAACTTGTAGCTTTATAAAACACGGCGCAGGCTGTATCTCATGAACGGTGATAGTTAGACAGTTGAAATTTTCACAGATGATATATTTCGTCTGCCGCTATACTAAAGATACAGATACTAAAAACCGAATAAAAACAATATTTAAGTGGGGCCCCCATAAAACAGACATGATTTTTTGCCGTTTTTATAGATAATGGTTCGACTCACGAATCATGATTTTTTAGACATTGACTCATTGAATTTGACTCTTAGATTAAATAAAATAACTCGAGTATTATCGCTACTCTTTTTTAGGGTTCCGTACCTCAAAAGGAAAAAACGGAACCCTTATAGGATCACTTTGTTGTCCGTCTGTCTGTCTGTCGGTCTGTCTGTCAAGACCCTTTTTCTCTGGAACGCGTGGAGGTAGGATGCTGAAATTAATATCAAATACTCAAACCTGCGGTCCCTTGAAGCTGTGAAAAAAATCAAGCATGTATGTCAACGCAATCAAAAGATACAGTCATTAAAAAAGTAGTTTCCATACAAATTGCCGTATTTTGAAAACCTAAAGGGTACTTCCAGTTGTCCTAGAAACTTGAAATTTGGTATGAAGGTAGCTCTTATAGCACAACCACTCAGAAAAGTCTCAAAATCCTAAATTTGTATGTCTGTCTCTAGATTTCGCACACCAATATAAGTTGAACCCACACTGCGTACATTTTGCTTAGGAGCAGGGCTCTGCTTACACTGGACTTCTTAAAACACTGGGGAAAAGCGTTAAAATCCTTCTACGGAACCCTTGTGGGCGAGTCCGACTCGCTCTTGGCCGGTTTTTTACCTATAGATCGTTTTTAGGGTTCCGTACCTCAAAAGGAAAAACGGAACCCTTATGGGATCACTTTGTTGTCCGTCTGTCTGTCTGTCAAGACCCTTTTTCTCTGGAACAAAGAAAATCAGCAAGAAAATCCGCTTTCGAAATAAAAAACCGCCACCGTCACGAAAAAACCGTCACGAAAGGATAGAACAAAATTAAGGTAGTTCGCTTCGGTCAGCTAGGCACTCAAGCGCCCCTAGATGGCGCTGATGTTCTAATTTGGCGTATTTTATTTTTTTATGTATTATAATGTGCATATTCATTAAGAATAATACGTTTCGCGCAAATGGCATAACATTTGTGATGTATTCAACTAAGATTCTGATGAATTTTAATTCACAAAATACGTTTATTTGGATAAATACAACCGCAACAATGACAGCAGTATTACTCACGCACACATTCAAAGGAACCTTGCATACGGAAGTCATTGCTTAATTTGCTTTGAAATGTCAAGTACCGATTGGTCCTGTTGGTGGAGCGCCTCGACTAGATGTTCTTGAATCTTGGGTTCTAGTCTGTCATGTTTTTTAAACATCTCTCCTTTTTGTTTTTTTTTGATAACTTTTTATGAATGACGAATACTTTTTATATTCCTTTTATTTATTAATTTATAGACAACTTGTTATAAATAACCAAATAATATTTTTAAACAGCTACATAGTTACACTACCCAGCTACAACATTTTGTGACCTTATTTACCAAAAATAAATATTCCCAGGTACGAAATAAATACCAGTTCAATTATGTAAGTCACTTTTTGGGGTTCCTTAACCAAAATGGCAAAAACCATCCATCAAAATGTCCATCCGCTCGTGTGTCAAAGGCATTTTACTCAAAAACTACAAGATGGTAATATTGATGTGGAGTATTATAGGTGTCTCGTAGAAGCCGCTACTTAGTTTGGTAGTGAAATAACAAAAATAAATATTTGTGTGTGTGTGTGTATGGGGGGGTGGGGGGGGGGGGGCACTCCGTACATGTGACAAAAGCTGAAGAAAAAATAATCAGTAAAAATCAGCGTGTGGCACATAAGTACGACAGCTTTTGTAAAACCACTAAGATTTCTAAGCATTTTTAGGGCTCCGTACCTCAAAGGGAAAAAACGGAACCCTTATAGGATCACTTTGCTGTCCGTCTGTCTGTCAAGACCCTTTTTCTCTGGAACGCGTAGAGGTAGCATGCTGAAATTAATATCAAATATTCAAGCTCGCGGTCCCTTGAATCTGTTAAAAAATCAACTTCTAAGTCAATGCAATCAAAAAATACAGTCATTAAAAAAGGTTGTTTCCCTACAAATTGCCGTACTGTGAAAACCTAAAGGGTACTTCCAGTTGTCCTGGAAACTTTATATGTTGTATGAAGGTAGCTCTTATAACACAACCACTCAGAAAATTCTCAAAATCTTAAATTTTTATGTCTGTCGGTACTTATATGTCATAGAGCAATATAAAATGACCCCACACTGCGTATATTTTCCTTAGGAACAGGGCTCTGCTAATACTGGACAACCTAAAACACTGGGGAAAAGCAGGGTATCTTAGTACGGAACCCTCGTGCGCGAGTCCGACTGGCACTTGTTCGGTTTTTTTACTAAGTGAATACTCAGGTATTTTCAGAAATAATCGCTCCGAAAATTGCGGAAATTGTGCCCCCTCCCTTATCTTCTTAACCGTAGGTTTAAAAAAATATGAAAACAATCATGGCTGTATGGGTTTTGCTTCCTTTGCCTATCCTTTATGGAATTAAAAAGAATGAACATGAGCAATTGGGAAAAACCAGGGAAAAACTAAGAAACTGTTTAGTTGTGTTGACTGACGTCTAGTCTGATCTGACAACCGTGCATTTTTTAGCGAGCTGGCAACGTAGCTGCAACGCACACCACTAAACATACGCTTAGCGTACGACACTGTCATCGCCCACCCATACATTGCCAAATTTGAACAAAAATATCGATCTCGTTTAAGCTATTACCAACTGTTGTTTTATTTTAAATGTAATTTCACGCAAATTAACACCGAAAACAATGCTACAGGTAGTTTCAGTGTAAAATTAGGTCCCATTCGCCCATATTTGGATAAATGAAATAGTATGAAAGTCGAACCACGTGGATCGTGTCAAGAAATTATATTTTAGTTATATTATGACATGTCAGTCAAATAATATGTCTTCTTCTTCCTCTTTTCAGCACGTATTTGTCCTCTGTTGGACGTATGCCTCTTGATGAGCTCTCCAACCCTGCTGGATGTTTTCCGGGTCCAGGTCGGCCCGGCAGCCTTCCTGATATCGTCCGACCATCGGGCGGGTGGTCGGCCCACGCCTCTGCTTCTTGTTCTTGGTCTCCAATGCAGGACTCTTTGGTTCCATCTACCGTCATCTCTACGACACACATGCCCCGCCCATTGCCGTTTAAGCTTCGCTACCTTTAATAATATGTGTAATTTTCAAATTGAAATACATGAATCTATCTATCTATCTTGGCGCAATGGGAGTAAGGATAAATAAAAATGTATCCATTTTAAGAATCGTAAAAGATTATGTAGGTAATGATAATGACACTAAGTAGGTACAATTGTAACATATAAGTATTAGAAAACTGTAAGGCACCAGAAAAGAATACGTAATATTTTCTTTTTATCAATTTTAAAATTTTAATATGCAATATACACGCACAAGTAATTCTGTCATCTCTTCGGTAACCATCTCGCAGAAACAAAAGGGTAGCGATTGTTGGCTCATCGTAAATATACATTTTATTTTATTTAAGAGCTCTATGGGACTGGGTTGTTCACGTTTGCCGTATGCATCCGGAACGATGGGCCCAAATCGCCACCCATTGGGTTCCTCCGGATGGATATAGATGCAGAGGCCGACCGAGGAGCAGATGGCGAGATGATTTCGACGCATTTAAAACGGGTTGGAAGGAACTTGCCGTTGATAGAGACGAGTGGTGAGGGGAGGGGGAGGCCTTTGCTCAGCAGTGGGATACATTACCAGGCTAATTAAAAAAAAAGAGCTCTAGATTTACGCGGCATTTCTGAGTTAGCTGGTAGCGGTCCCGTACTTCTACCAAATAACCGAAAATGCCATGGAAATCTTTATACGCTTTGACATAACATTGAACACGAAATCGATTCGTAACAAACGCTCAAATATCATTATTTAATTAAAGTTCCAATAACGCCAGAATACCTGAATGTAAACAATATTATTCAAGTATGATATACATTTAAACGGAAGCTTTATTAAACACGTGGATACTACACCGCAGTGTACATCACGTTGAGCGATGCAGTGGTTGAGCGACCGCGTAGCAAAGTGTTTGAGGGCCCCCGACTACGAAGTGTAAAATTTGAACTTCGTATCGTGCCGTCCCTCTCAAGCTAATATTATTTAACACGAGAGTGAGCGGGACGATACGATACGAACTTCGATTTTCGAATTTCGTAGTATGGGGGGCAGACAGCTTTGCAGGCAATTTAAGCCTAGGCTAAGTTAGTAGTTATTATATTTTTTAATAGGTTACTTACTGAAATATGGACAAACAGAAAAAAAGCAGAATAACCTAACCTATAGACCAATTTATAAAAGTTGAAAAACCCCTGTTTGGGAGCTATGATGCCACAGACAGATACACAGATATAGAGGTCAAACTTATATCACCACTCTTTTTCGTCGGTTTACGTAAGCTTACTGCTTGAGAACCGTGCCCTTAGTGTAATCAAAAACCACAAAATACGTCTCGATCACGTTTGCGTTAAAGTGTCAAATAGTATGAGAATTGTTAAACGCGAACGCGATCGAGACGTATTTCTTGGCCTGGTCGGCGATTACACTAGGCGCTCCGGATAGCCTAGTGGTTAGAGACCCTGACTATGAAACTTGAGGTCTCGGGTTCGATATCCGGTCGGGGCAGATGTTTGTATGATGAATACGAATGTTTGTACTCGGGTCTTGGATGTTTAATATGTATATAAGTATGTATTTATCTATTTGAGTATGTTTGTCCGTTGTCTAGTGTCCATTTATACGTTGCTTAGTTTGGGACTTACTAGGTCAATCGGTGTCAATTGTCCTATGATATTTATTTATTTTATTTATTTATGCGGTGTAAGGGCAATGGCACATGACATGGAATGTCAAGAATCCGGGTTCAATTCCCGGGGTTAGTTCTACATATTTTTCTGTATTTTAGTGAGTATTAAATAAAAAACAATGATTTATGTTAACGGGAAAAACACAAAAACAGATCAATAAGTTAGTAGGTCTGTATTTGAATGATGAGTGCATGCGGCATGAGGAAAAATAATTATGCTCTTTTGTGAAACTTCAATTGGCAACGACATATTATAGATAAAAACAGCAGCACATACCTTAAAACCCATGCACAAGATGGCAGATATATATATGATAAATATTTCACGAACAATTTTAAATGCCATACTACGAAATGATACTAAAAAAATGCTGAACGTTATTTATTGAAACAAATAAAATTCCCAACAAAGACTTTGCTATCTGCATGCCGAAAAGCGTTACAAAACAAAATGGAACGCTCTCTCAAAAAACCTTAACTCCGCTTCACCTGGCATTTCAAATCGAACCTTATCCTCCTCCAGGTAAAATTAAATTTTGGGTAGCTTTAAAGTTAAAACATAGGACTTTGCAATGTTAATTAAAATGTTTTGAAATATTAAAAATTGAGGGCAATGGCTACGATCACGGAATTTGTCATTTCCGCGTCGCGCACGCACCGTGAATTGGGCCAGTGGCACGATTATAATATAGCGTGTGACTAACGAAGTTATAAAAATACAGCTGAAATGGAGAGCAATTGTTATTAAGTAAATAAAACATTGGTATTTTTAGCCTCCGAAGCAAAAAGAGCGATGTTGTTATAAGTCTGTGTCGTTAGTTCCCAAATAGGTTTTTGTAATCGTAAGCTAGTTTCATCTAGATGGTTTTTAGCTAAGTTTCATTAAAATCAGTTCAGCCGTTTTTGAGATATTTAACTTTGAAATAACAAGGTTTTTCGACTTTTCTAAGTAGTCATCATAGTTTATTAATTGTTTTGTTTGGGGTTTGGGCAAAGAATAACTAAAGGTTTTTTCAGGGAAGCAACGCCCGTATATTTATCCAAATATAAAGCTCTGCGGCTTTATTCATCATTCATTGAGCACGGTTATACTTCAAGCTCATTTTTTTACATCATTTTTTATTTTTTGATGTTCAAAAACTAAGACGCTTATGTCACTTGCGTAACAGTTTTAAATGATTCGCTGTTAATTGCATTAGACATAATGAAAATGGGATATTGACCGCGATTACCTTATAGGTTTGATGAGCTCCCGATATTTCGATGCAGTTGCATGCATGATGATCACGGCGGGCAAACTGCATCACAGTGATCATGATGTATGTAACTGCATTGAAATATCGGGAGCTCAAAACTTTGCGGGTGGTAGGTTCTTATGCGAGGTCCGTTCGGATCGCTATCACCATCTTACTCGGTAATCCTGCCGCTAATCTGCAGTGCTTGCACTGTTGTGTTCCGATGTGGAGAGTAAGACAGCCGGTGTAATTACGGGCACCAGAGGCATTTTATTTTGTGACAAGATTCGGATTCACAAGGTCGGAATATTGGTTAAGTACACCGACTTCATATTATTTGTGCTGGGTCATAATTGATGTCCTTACAGGATTATTTTGTGCTTTTTTTAAAATCAGTTTTACTTTTTCTTATAAGATTTTTTTATTTCACAATTTTATGTTCAACTACTGAACCGATTTTGATACAATTTATATGGGACCGCCTCTGAAGTATACTAATCGCGTAATTTATTTAATACCTATTTAAAGAATTATCCTCCAACACCTAACCGTTAAGGAGTTATACCTTCCCTCATCAACATGAGATGATGACTACCAGACGCAAATACTTGAGCAGCTTTAGAAAATAAGAAATATGAAACACATACCTAATAATGCCTATAAAATTTTCCGCCCTCGATTTCCCTGGGATCCCATCATCAGATCCTGACTTGGTGACTGATTTTCGCCTCCTTTGCACTTCCCTTTTCCTCCTTAAAGACCGGCAACGGACTAGTGACTCTTGGGGCTGCTGGTTCTCATGGGTGGCGGTGATCGCTTGACCATCAAGTGACCAGCTTGCTCGTTTGCCTCCCTCTTTCAATAAAAAAAGCATGCCAAAGCAAAGCTGAATACGTTAGACAATAACCCACTGGTAAGCCAAACTCTAAGACGCCACACCGGCCAGATTAACCGCACCTTTTAACACCAGCAAATTTAAGCTCTCGTAATGGCCGCCAGTCAAATCTATACAGGCCCAGACCATCATAAAACGAAGCACGTACTCTATTCCGAAAGCTTTGTTTTATGACGGGCATATCGCAAAAGCTTTGTACCTACAGTCAGCTGCAAAACTAGCTACGAAACCGCGTTCACAATGATCTAAGCACGGCTCTATTGTTATAGACATAAGAGCTTGTGCCCAGGGTCGAGCATGGAGTTTTCGAATCCCGCGTAATGTAATCGAGTTAACGTTATCGAAAAATTTGTATGACGTTTGGAACGGCGCCCGCCCGTGCGTATTTGGAACTAAAATTTCGTATGAAGTCTCTCGATTTCGATACGATAACAACACCTCGTTATCAGTGTTGCAGATTCATTGAAACTAAGTCATAGGGTTGTCGCTCGATATTTGTTTCGTTGTCAAGGTGACATATTGGCATACAAAACGTTTTTGCTATAATAATAAATATATCTACAGGCAAAACAACAGATTTGTATAATTTCATTCGTTTTCTGAATAAATTATAAAGAGTTTTTCGAATTTTCTAATTTCCCCATCAGCTCTGTTTTAAACGGGGAAAATTCATGATTTTAACTGCATAAAAAGTAACAAATTATAATGATATACGACATTAATCATTATTGACAAACAAATGACACAACCACCTATTATGGAGTTACAAAACAGCATAAAACCTCTAAGTCCGTACACTTGAAACATATAAATAAAAAAGTGAATTGTGAAGTTTACATCAAATAGACAGGTGCATCGAATTATACCCCCCTGATGCCTGATGCCCCTTTCTAACCTATGATTAAAGAACCGTATATTAACATATGATCAATCTACAGTCAACCTTTCACAAACCATACCTACTATATACCTAAAAACTTGTCTAATATGCATATTACTATATATATAGCTCGACACCCACTGACTCACTCACTCACTCACTCACTCACTGACATGCTGTTTTGAAGAACCCACAAGGGTTGGGGTGGAACTGTATACATTATCGTATCCAAAATGCCACTCCGACCCCAGGAAAAATACGAAATCGACCTGAATGTGGAAAGTAACCTGACTCAGGTAGCGGTTCTCTGCAACGGCTCGACCTACCGAGTTTGCCCGAAACTAAAGTCGCTCAGAACAGCCAGCCAATGGGTGAGCCGGTCAAAATCTTTTCAAAATGGCGAAAACAAGATGGCCGCCATACAAAATTGAAACGCGATTATCTCGCAAACCAGTCGAGATGGATGACAGGTGCTCGACCAAATGTCATTCAGGGTGGGAGGGGTAATCTATCGGGATAATTTTTTTTTCAAGATGGCGGATTCAAAATGGCGGCGTTTTTTTTTTTTACTCTGATCCTATTGAAATTTTGCATCCAGGGCTCTCGAGGGCCACTGAATCAAACGCCGTAATTAGTTTTTCGATTTTTCAATTTTCCAAGATGGCCGCCATACGATGGAAAATCTGGCTCACTGACATGCTGTTTTGAAGAACCCATGAAGGGTGGGGTACAACTCTCTACAACATCGCATCAGAAATGCCGCCTCGACCACTAAAAAAGTATGAAATTGACCTGAATGTGGAAATTGACCAGACACATGAGTAGTTCTCCGCGACGACTTGACCTACCGAGTTTGCCCGGAACTAAAGTCGCTCAGAACAGCTAGCCAATGGGTAAGCCGGTCAAAGTTTTTCAAAATGGCGAAAACAAGATGGCCGCCATACAAAATTGAAAAGCGAATATCTCAGAGGCCAGTCTAGATAGATATAAGGTGCTTGAACTAATGTTGTTCAAAATAGGAAGGGTAATCTAATGAAGCTATTTTTTTTTCCAAGATGGCGGATTCAAAATGGCGGCAAAATTTTTTTTTGTTCGATTCGATTGAAATTTTGCATCCAGGGCTCTTGAAGGCCACGGTATTCAACGCCATAATTATTTTTTCGATTTCTCAATTTTCCAAGATGGCCGCCATACAATGTTATGTGTGACTCACTGACTTACTGTTGTTTTGTAGCAACCTTTAGAGGTTGGGTTCGACTCTATACACCATCACATCAAAAATGCCGCCACGACCAACAAAAAAATATGAAATCGACCTGAACTTGGAAACTGACCCGACACATGGGGTAGCTCTCTGTAACGACTTGACCTACCGAGTTTGCCCGAAACTAAAATTGTTTAGAACAGCCAATCAATGGGTGTACCGGTCAAAGTTTTTTCAAAATGGCGAAAACAAGATGGCCACCATACAAAATTGATTGTTGGTTAGTTTGGTAGTTTGATAGTTTGATACTTGGTTAGTTTGTTAGTTGGTTAGTTGATTGGTTGGTTGGTTGGTTAGTTGGTTAGTTTGTTGCTTGGTTGGTTGGTTGGTTGGTTGGTTGGTTGGTTAGTTGGTTTGTTGGTTAATTAGTTGGTTGGTTGGTTAGTTGATTGGTTGGTTTGTTGGTTAGTTGGTTAGTTTGATGGTTGGTTGGTTAGTTGGTTGGTTGGTTAGTTGGTTTGTTCGTTAATTAGTTGGTTGGTTGGTTAGTTAGTTAGTTTGTTGGTTGGTTGGTTGGTTGGTTGGTTGGTTGGTTGGTTGGTTGGTTGGTTGGTTAGTTGGTTTGTGGGTAATTAGTTGGTTGGTTGGTTGGTTGATTGGTTGGTTAGTTACTTGGTTAGTTAGTTTGTTGGTTGGTTGGTTGGTTAGTTTGTTAGTTTGTTGGTTGGTTAGTTGGTTAGTTTGAAAGTTGGTTAGTTTTGTAGTTTGATAGTTTGATAGTTGGTAAGTTTGGTAGTTTGATAGTTTGATACTTGGTAAGTTGGTTAGTTTGGTAGTTTGATACTTGGTTAGTTGGTTAGTTTGGTAGTTTGATAGTTGGTTAGTTGATTAGTTTGGTAGTTTGATAGTTTGATACTTGGTTAGTTGGTTAGTTTGGTAGTTTGATACTTGGTTAGTTAATTAGTTTGGTAGTTTGATAGTTGGTTAGTTTGGTAGTTTAATAGTTTGTTAGTTGGTTAGTTTGTTAGTTGGTTGGTTGATTGGTTGGTTGGTTAGTTGGTTAGTTTGTTTGGTTATTTGGTTGGTTGGTTATTTGGTTAGTTGGTTGGTTGATTGGTTGGTTGGTTAGTTGGTTTATTGGTAAGTTGATTGGTTGGTTGGTTATTTGGTTAGTTGGTTTGTTTGGTAGTTTGATACTTGGTTAGTTGGTTAGTTTGGTAGTTTGATACTTGGTTAGTTCGTTAGTTTGGTAGTTTGATAGTTGGTTAGTTGGTTAGTTTGGTAGTTTGATAGTTTGTTAGTTAGTTGGTTGATTGGTTGGTTGATTGGTTGGTTGGTTAGTTGGTGGTTGGTTATTTGGTTAGTTGGTTTGTTGGTTAATTGGTTGGTTAGTTGGTTAGTTTGTTAGTTAGTTGGTTGGTTAGTTGGTTAGTTTGATAGTTTGATACTTGGTTAACTGGTTAGTTTGGTAGTTTGATAGTTGGTTAGTTTGATACTTGGTTAGTTGGGTAGTTTGGTAGTTTGATAGTTGGTTAGTTGGATAGTTTGGTAGTTTGATTGTTTGATACTTGGTTAGTTTGGTAGTTTGATAGTTTGATACCTGGTTAGTTTGGTAGTTTGATAGTTTGATACTTGGTTAGTTTGTTAGTTGGTTAGTTGATCGGTTGGTTGGTTGTTTAGTTGGTTAGTTTGTTGGTTGGTTGGTTGGTTGGTTGGTTGGTTGGTTGGTTGGTTGGTTGGTTGGTTGGTTGGTTGGTTGGTTGGTTGGTTGGTTGGTTGGTTGGTTGGTTGGTTGGTTGGTTGGCTGGTTGGTTGGTTGGTTGGTTGGTTGGTTAGTTGGTTTATTGGTTAATTACTTGGTTGGTTGGTTAGTCGATTGGTTGGTTGGTTGGTTAGTTGGTTAGTTTGATGGTTGGTTGGTTGGTTGGTTGGTTGGTTAGTTGGTTTGTACGTTAATTAGTTGGTTGGTTGGTTAGTTAGTTAGTTTGTTGGTTGGTTTGTTGGTTAGTTGGTTAGTTTGATGGTTGGTTGGTTAGTTGGTTGGTTGGTTAGTTGGTTTGTTCGTTAATTAGTTGGTTGGTTGGTTAGTTAGTTAGTTTGTTAGTTGGTTGGTTGGTTGGTTGGTTGGTTGGTTGGTTGGTTGGTTGGTTAGTTGGTTTGTTGGTTAATTAGTTGGTTGGTTGGTTGGTTGATTGGTTGGTTAGTTACTTGGTTAGTTGGTTTGTTGGTTGGTTGGTTGGTTAGTTTGTAAGTTTGTTGGTTGGTTAGTTGGTTAGTTTGAAAGTTGGTTAGTTTTGTAGTTTCATAGTTGGTTAGTTGGTTAGTTTGGTAGTTTGATAGTTTGACACTTGGTTAGTTGGTTAGTTTGGTAGTTTGATAGTTTGTTAGTTGGTTAGTTTGGTAGTTTGATAGTTTAATACTTGGTAAGTTGGTTAGTTTGGTAGTTTAATACTCAGTTAGTTGGTTAGTTTGGTAGTTTGATAGTTGGTTAGTTGATTAGTTTGGTAGTTTGATAGTTTGATACTTGGTTAGTTGGTTAGTTTGGTGGTTTGATAGTTTGATACTTGGTTAGTTGGTTAGTTCCGTAGTTTGATAGTTGGTTAGTTGGTTAGTTTGGTAGTTTGATAGTTTGTTAGTTGGTTAGTTTGGTAGTTTGATAGTTTGATACTTGGTTAGTTGGTTAGTTTGGTAGTTTGATACTTGGTTAGTTGGTTAGTTTGGTAGTTTGATAGTTGGTTAGTTGGTTAGTTTGGTAGTTTAAAACTATTAAACTACCAAAAACCAACCAATCAACCAACCAACTAACAAACTAACCAACTAACAAACTTGTTAGTTGGTTAGTTTGTTAGTTGGTTGGTTGATTGGTTGATTGGTTGGTTGGTTAGTTGGTTAGTTGGTTAGTTTGTTGGTTGGTTGGTTGGTTGGTTGGTTAGTTAGTTGGTTATTTGGTTGGTTGGTTGGTTGGTTAGTTGGTTAGTTGGTTAGTTGGTTAGTTGGTTAGTTGGTTGGTTGATTGGTTGGTTGGTTAGTTGGTTTATTAGTAAGTTGATTGGTTGGTTGGTTATTTGGTTTGTTAGTTTGTTGGTTGGGTAGTTGGTCAGTTGATTAGTTTGATAGTTGGTTATTTTGGTAGTTTGATAGTTAGATAGTTGGTTAGTTTGGTAGTTTGATAGTTTGATAGTTGGTTAGTTTGATAGTTTGATACTTGGTTAGTTGGTTAGTTTTGTAGGTTGATAGTTGGTTAGTTTGGTACTTTGATAGTTGGTTAGTTGGTTAGTTTGGTAGTTTGATAGTTTTGTTTTGTTAGATTGGTTGGTTGGTTAGTTGGTTTATTGGTTAGTTGATTGGTTGGTTGGTTATTTCGTTAGTTGGTTTGTTGGTTGGTTGGTTGGTTGGTTGGTTGGTTGGTTAGTTAATTAGTTAGTTAGTTTGTTAGTTTGTTGGTTGGGTAGTTGGTCAGTTAATTAGTTTGATAGTTGGTTATTTTGGTAGTTTGATAGTTAGATAGTTGGTTAGTTTGGTAGTTTGATAGTTTGATAGTTTGATACTTGGTTAGTTGGTTAGTTTTGTAGGTTGATAGTTAGTTAGTTTGGTAGTTTGATAGTTGGTTAGTTTGGTAGTTTGATAGTTTGATACTTGGTTAGTTGGTTAGTTTGGTAGTTTGATACTTGGTTAGTTGGTTAGTTTGGTAGTTTGATAGTTTGTTAGTTGGTTAGTTTGATAGTTTGATAGTTGGTTAGTTGGTTAGTTTGGTAGTTTGATAGTTTGATAGTTTGATACTTGGTTAGTTGGTTAGTTTGGTAGTTTGATACTTGGTTATTTGGTTAGTTTGGTAGTTTGATACTTGGATAGTTGGTTAGTTTGGTAGTTTGATAGTTGGTTAGTTGGTTAGTTTGGTAGTTTGATAGTTTGATACTTGGTTAGTTGGTTAGTTTGGTAGTTTGATACTTGGTTAGTTGGTTAGTTTGGTAGTTTGATAGTTTGATACTTGGTTAGTTGGTTAGTTTGGTAGTTTGATAGTTTGACAGTTGGTTAGTTTCATAGTTTAATACTTGGTTAGTTGGTTAGTTTGGTAGTTTGATAGTTGGTTAGTTGGTTAGTTTGGTAGTTTGATAGTTTGATACTTGGTTAGTTGGTTAGTTTGGTAGTTTGATACTTGGTTAGTTGGTTAGTTTGGTAGTTTGATAGTTTGATACTTGGTTAGTTGGTTAGTTTGGTAGTTTGATACTTGGTTAGTTGGTTAGTTTGTTGGTTGGTTGGTTGGTTGGTTGGTTGATTGGTTGGTTGGTTGGTCGGTTGGTTGGTTGGTAATTTGGTTAGTTTGTTGGTTGGTTGTTTGGTTGGTTGGTTGATTGGTTAGTTGGTTGGTTGGTTGGTTAGTTGGTTAGTTTGATACTTTGTTAATTGGTTAGTTTAGTAGTTTGATAGTTTGATAGTTTGATACTTGGTTAGTTGGTTAGTTTGGTAGTTTGATAGTTGGTTAGTTGGTTAGTTTGGTAGTTTGATAGTTTGATACTTGGTTAGTTGGTTAGTTTGGTAGTTTGATACTTGGTTAGTTGGTTAGTTTGGTAGTTTGATAGTTGGTTAGTTGGTTAGTTTGGTAGTTTGATAGTTGGTTAGTTAGTTAGTTTGGTAGCTTGATAGTTTGATACTTGGTAAGTTGGTTAGTTGGGTAGTTTGATACTTGGTTAGTTGGTTAGTTTGGTAGTTTGATAGTTGGTTAGTTGGTTACTTTGGTAGTTTAGTAGTTGGTTAGTTTGGTAGTTTGATAGTTTGATACTTGGTTAGTTGGTTAGTTTGGTAGTTTGATAATTGGTTAGTTGGTTAGTTTCGTAGTTTGATAGTTGAGTAGTTGGTTAGTTTGGTAGTTAGATAGTTTGTTAGTTTGGTAGTTTGATAGTTTGGTACTTGGTTAGTTGGTTAGTTTGGTAGTTTGATACTTGGTTAGTTGGTTAGTTTGGTAGTTTGATACTTGGTTAGTTGGTTAGTTTGGTAGTTTGATACTTGGTTAGTTGGTTAGTTTGGTAGTTTTATAGTTTGTTAGTTGGTTAGTTTGTTAGTTGGTTAGTTTGTTAGTTGGTTGGTTGATTGGTTGGTTGGTTAGTTGGTTAGTTTGTTGGTTGATTGGTTGGTTAGTTGGTTGGTTGGTTGGTTGATTGGTTGGTTGGTTGATTGGTTGGTTGGTTGATTGGTTGGTTGGTTGATTGGTTGGTTGGTTATTTGGTTAGTTTGTTAGTTGGTTGGTTGATTGTTTGTTGGTTTGTTGGTTAGTTTGTTGGTTGGTTTTTGGTTAGTTTGTTAGTTGGTTGGTTGGTTGGTTGGTGTTTTAGTTGGTTGGTTGTTTTGTGTTTTGGTTGGTTGGTTGGTTTGTTTGTTGGTTGGTTGGTGTGTTAGTTGGTTAGTTGGTTATTTGGTTAGTTGTTTAGTTTGTTAGTTGCTTGGTTGGTTGATTGGTTGGTGTTTTGGTTGGTAGGTTGGTTTGTTTGTTGGTTGGTTGGTTGGTTGGTTGGTTGGTTAGTTGGTAAGTTGATTAATTTGTTAGTTTGATAGTTTGATACTTGGTTAGTTGCTTAGTTTGATAATTGGTTAGGTTAAGGATATAAAAAAAACATGGTGGCAGGGAACCCTCCGCGGGCCCCTCGGGGCCCGCGGCCCCCACCCAAAATACTAGTTATAATATATATAGCTCGATACCCACTCACTCACTCACTGACATGCTGTTTTGAAGAACCCAGGAGGGGTGGGGTGGAACTGTATACATCATCGTATCCAAAATTCCGCCCCGACCCCAGGAAAAATACGAAATCGACCTGAATATGGAAAGTGACCTGACTCAAGTAGCGGCTCTCTGCAACGGCTCGACCTACCGAGTTTGTTCGAAACTAAAGTCGCTCAGAACAGCCAGCCAATGGGTGAGCCGTTCAAAATGTTTTCAAAATGGCGAAAACAAGATGGCCGCCATACAAAATTAAAACGCAAATATCTCGGAAACCAGTCGAGATGGATGACAGGTGCTCGACCAAATGTCATTCAGGGTGGGAGGGGTAATCTATTGGAATGGTTTTTTTTTCAAGATGGCGGATTCAAAATGGCGGCCATTTTCTTTTTTGCTCTGATTCGATTGAAATTTTACATCCAGGGCTCTTGAGGGCCACTGAATCAAACGCCGTAATTGGTTTTTCGATTTTGCGATTTTCCAAGATGGCCGCCATACGATGGAAAATCTGGCTCACTGACATGCTGTTTTGAAGAACCCATGAAGGGTGGGGTACAACTCTCTACAACATCGCATCAGAAATGCCGCCTCGACCACTAAAAAAGTATGAAATTGACCTGAATGTGGAAATTGACCTGACACATGGGTAGTTCTCCGCGACGACTTGACCTACCGAGTTTGCCCGGAACTAAAGTCGCTCAGAACAGCCAGCCAATGGGTAAGCCGGTCAAAGTTTTTCAAAATGGCGAAAACAAGATGGCCGCCATACAAAATTAAAAAGCGATTATCTCGCAAACCAGTCGAGATGGATGAAAGGTGCTCGAACTAATGTTGTTCAAAATAGGAAGGGTAATCTAATGAAGCAATTTTTTTTTTCCAAGATGGCGGATTCAAAATGGCGGCGAAATTTTTTCTTGTTTGATTCGATTGAAATTTGGCAATCAGGGCTCTTGAAGGCCACAGTATTCAACGCCATAATTAATTTTTCGATTTTTCAATTTTCCAAGATGGCCGCCTAACAATGTTATGTCTGACTCACTGACTTACTGTTGTTTTGTAGCAGCCTTTAGAGGTTGGGTTCGACTCTATACACCATCACATCAGAAATGCCGCCACAACCAACAAAAAAATACATAATCGACCTGAACTTGGAAACTGACCCGACACATGAGGTAGCTCTCTGTAACGAGTTGACCTACCGAGTTTGCCCGGAAGTAAAGTCGCTCAGAACAGCCAACCAATGGGTGAGCCGGTCAAAGTTTTTTCAAAATGGAGAAAACAAGATGGCTGCCATACAAAATTGATTGTTGGTTAGTTTGGTAGTTTGATAAGTTGATAGTTGGTTAGTTTGTTAGTTGGTTGGTTGATTGGTTGGTTGGTTAGTTGGTTGAGTGGTTGGTTGGTTTGTTGATTGGTTGGTTGGTTAGTTGGTTAGTTTGTTAGTTGGTTGGTTGATTGGTTAGTTGGTTAGTTTGTTGGTTGGTTAGTTGGTTGGTTGGTTGCTTGATTGGTTGGTTGGTTATTTGGTTAGTTGGTTTGTTGGTTGGTTGGTTGGTTAGTTGGTTAGTTGGTTAGTTGGTTAGTTTGTTAGTTTGTTGGTTAGTTAGTTGGTTAGTTTGATAGTTTGTTAGTTTGATACTTGGTTAGTTGGTTAGTTTGGCAGTTTGATAGTTGGTTAGTTGGTTAGTTTGGTAGTTTGATAGTTTGATACTTGGTTAGTTGGTTAGTTTGGTAGTTTGATAGTTGGTTAGTTGGTTATTTTGGTAGTTTGATAGTTGGTTAGTTGGTTAGTTTGGTAGTTTGATAGTTTGATACTTGGTTAGTTGGTTAGTTTGGTAGTTTGATAGTTGGTTAATTGGTTAGTTTGGTAGTTTGATATTTGGTTAGTTGGTTAGTTTGGTAGTTTGATAGTTGGTTAGTTGGTTAGTTGGTTAGTTCGTTAGTTTGATAGTTTGTTAGTTGGTTAGTTTGTTAGTTGGTTAGTTGATTGGTTGGTTAGTTAGTTGGTTAGTTGGTTGGTTGGTTGGTTGGTTGGTTGGTTGGTTGATTGGTTGGTTATTTGGTTAGTTGGTTTGTTGGTTGGTTAGTTGGTTAGTTTGTTAGTTTGATAAATTGTTGGTTGGTTAGTTGGTTAGTTTGATAGTTGGTTAGTTTGGTAGTTTGTTAGTTTGATAGTTGGTTAGTTGGTTAGTTTGTTAGTTGGTTGGTTGATTGGTTGGTTGGTTAGTTGGTTAGTTTGTTGATTGGTTGGTTGGTTGGTTGGTTGGTTGATTGGTTATTTGGTTAGTTTGTAAGTTGGTTGGTTAATAAGTTGCTTAGTTTGTTAGTTTGATAATTGGTTAGGTTAAGGATATTAAAAAAAAACATGGTGGCAGGGAACCCTCCGCGGGCCCCTCGGGGCCCGCGGCCCCCACCCAAAATACTAGTATATATATATATATATATTAAGAATCATACACCACACACTCACACGCGCACGCTCACGCTCACACGCATAAACAAACATGCACATGCATCAATTTTTTTTTTTAGATTGCACAGTAGCTACATACCTACTTAGTTTTGTTAAAACGATTGTTGTTGTATATCTTGGTTCTAGTTAGGGTGGCCACCCTTGCCAAAGGGGCCGGGCTGGAAACCAGCGCTGGGAACCAAAACCAGTACTTGCTGAGATCGGCACCCATTGTCAAGGTGTACCAAGTTTATGCTCAATTCTTTGTATTTATACGTTTATATTATTATTGTTTATACTGTGTTGTTCATTATAATTATCATTGTTTACACTATGGCAATAAAGAGTTTGAATTTGAATTTGAATTATGTAGGTACATGTCAAGAAAATGTGCAGTGCCATCCCTAGCGTTTTCAATGGATACGCAACACTGATAACGGGGTATGACGATAACGTATCGTTACGCAGGATTTGAAGACTTCGTGCGCGGCCTGTGCCCTAAGCACGACTTGTCGAATCCTGCGTCACGTAAAATCGAATAGTAAACTATAACGAGTTTGTATGACGTTTGGAGCAGCGCCCGTCCGTGAGCGTATTTGGAACAAAAATTTAGTATGAGATTTCTCGATCTCGATACGATAACCGTAACGTAAAGCAGGATTCGACAAGTCATGCTTAGGGCACAGATCGTTGTGACCGCTTCGGTTGCTTAGCTACTTCTGCTTACTGTACTACGTCTCCGTTGGAAGCTTTCCAAAGATAAGTTGGAGCCGTTTGAGGGTAGTGCGGGTAGGTAGGTGCATAAATACTTGGTATTTGGACGTCTGTGGCGTAGTGTGATGGTGTGACCTAAAAAACCGGCCAAGTGCAAGTGGGACTCGCGCAAGACGGTTCTGTAGAAAGATTTTAACGCTTTTCCCCATTGTTTTAAGAAGTCCAGTGTTAGCAGAGCCCTGCTCCTAAGCAAAATGTACGCAGTGTGGGGTCAACTTATATTGGTCTGCGAAATCTACAGACAGACATAAATATTTAAGATTTTGAGACTTCTTGAGTGGTTGTGCTATAAGAGCTACCTTCGTACTAAATTTCAAGTTTCTAGGACAACTTTCCAGTTGTGAAGTACCCCTTAGGTTTTTGGATTTCGGCAATTTGTATGGAAATAGCCTTTTTAATGACTGTGTCTTTTGATTGCGTTGACTTAGAAGGTTGGTTTTTTCACAGCTTCAAGGGACCGCTTGAGGCTTGAGTATTTGATATTAATTTCAGCATGCTACCTCCACGCGTTCCAGAGAAAAAGGGTTTTGACAGACAGACAGACAGACAGAATAAGGGTTCCGTTTTTTCCTTTTGAGGTACGGAACCCTAAAAACCCTAAAAACGACTCAAAGTGCCGTTAGTAAAGTACACAGTAGTAAATAGGCTGATGATGATGATGATGATGCCAGTCCGTCATCTGTCAGTCTGTCCGGCTGTTCCTCTCTACAGGGCCCTATATCACCAACTTTACAATTGTCAGTTTTCAATGACAATTCGGTGTCAACTGCTAACTTGAAGAGCTCTTTTGTTTTAGCGCGCTTCATACTGTCAAAGAAATGTAGTTCGAATTGTCATATAAAACTGACAGTTGTAAAGATGGTGATATAGGGGCCAGGTCTAATTTCTTAACCGATTGTTACCACTAAACGATCACTAACTTAGCTAGGATTAAGTAAATACTGAATTATGTAACCACTATGCTGGAAATTACGTAACTGGTATTTATTTACCTACCTACCCAATATATTACAATCGACGCTCGTATATGGCAATACTTGCGGTCCATATTGCGTACTACATTATCATGTAATTGAAGTACAAGGCGGAGATACCTTTAGCCCATCTTTGCTCTACATTTTTTCTGTCGCTTTTCGAGGGGGGTGAGGTGTACCTCAAACACACACACACACACACGTACGACAAATTTCGGACTTTTTTTTGAAGGTCTTTGCAGTTGGTCGCAGATGACTTCTACTGCTTTCCGGAGAGAGAGAGCTAGCAGCTGTGCAGCCAGACGTGCTGCTCAGCAATTTCACGCTTAACATTTCTTCTGACCATACCTAATAATCTCAGGGTTTTTTTTCAGGGGGGGGGGGGGGGGGGGGGGGGGCGTCAACGTCTCCTGTCATTGCGTGCTTTGTGAATAAGAGCAATGTTTATTGACAAATATTGGGTTTCAGTATGTACTAATTTAGCTGCGTGTCTTCATTACTCGGATAGGTACCTAAATAGCAAGAGCTAATATTTATATACTACTAGTGACTTCTATGAGCTGTGTACCTCGCGAGCTCATTGTTTATTTATTTTTATTTGCAAAAAATGAATCGACAAAAAATTCTATGTGACGAACCTGCTCACATAATTTCACTAGAATCGGTTGAGAAATGCGACCTGTAGGATTCTCTCTCTCTCTCTCTTTTTCAACACTTTTCCACCCAATGCTGTGTATGTATGTTAATTGAGCAGGAGATGTATAGTTAAAACGTGCCAGAACACTTTACTGGCACGTTTTAACTATACATCTCCTGCTCAATTAAAACGTGCCAGTAAAGTAAAGTGTTCTGGTTTTGCTGTTCTAATAATTACTTTTTACACATGTTTCTAAAATGCGGTATTTTTTTTCTCTCTTAATCTTTTAATGACAGAGTGAGGTTTCTTTGTGTAGTTTGTCTGTGGTTGCGTATTGTAAGAGCTAATGTAACTTGTTTTTAGAAAAAATGACTTTGTGCTAAGTTTCTTGCGGCGCATTCTTCTTGGCAATCATGGTCTTTCCGAAAGCGCTGGTAGGCTCAAAAAAAATTACGTGTAAAAGAGCATTCAACTGCCTATTTGCTGAATAAAATTTTGAATTTTGAATTTTTGTAGGTCTCTTCTAAAGCACGCCATTCCTTCCGGTCTTGCACCTTCCTCATCCAGTTCCTCCCGGCCACCTCAACTAGGTCGTCGGTCCAACGCATCGGTTGCCTGCCCACGCTTCTGTGTCCTACCCTAGGCCTCGACTCCAGCACCCGTCTACCCCATCTGTTGTCCTGAGTACGGCTTATATGGCCTGCCCACTTCCACTTTCTGCTAGCGATCACACGGACAATGTCGATTAATTTCGTTCTCCTCCGGATTTCTGTGTACCTGATATACCTGAGATACCTGAGATACCTGACATAGCCCGTTCCATAGCTCTTCCATAGTTCGTAGGATTCTAGCAATAGCTAAAACGGAGACGATTCACTTGATGCGCTTCGCGTTCGCTCGGTCAGAGGGTCTAAAATTGGGAACTAAAATTTAGTATGAGGTTTCTCGATCTCGATACGACAACCGTAACATTACGCAGCATTCGTAAAGTGCTCGACCCTCAGTAATAAAGAGGTAAAATAGGTAGAATTATATCTTAAAACAGGTTACTCAAACACAAATTATGTTTCGAAGTAATCCATGGTTCTTTACCACGGACGGCTCGGACGGACGGAAGAAATTTTGCGAGGAAATACCTCGATTGACAACTCAAACTTTTTTAGTGTTGTTTGAACAGTTAATTATTGAATAAAAACGTATTTTGTTTTTAAAACCTGACCTCGCCGGAAAGCAGTCGAGTCCACGAGGTACACACACTCTTGACTTGTCATCATACTGTATAGCCCAAGTGGTAAGGTACCCTGACTGTGAAGCTTGAGGTCCCGGGTTCAATCCCCGGTCGGGGCAGATGTTTGTATGATGAATACGAATGTTTGTTTTCGGGTCTTGGATGTGTAATATGTATAATGGTATGTGTTTATCTACAATAAGTTTGTTTATCCGTTGTCTAGTACCCGTAGTACGGGTTTGCATAGTTCGGGACTAGGTCAATTGGTGTCAATTATCCCATGATATTTATTTATTTGCGGGATAGAATCAGAAATAATGATATCCGCAGTAGAACTAAGGTAGCCCGAAGAATTGCGAAACTGAAGTGGCAGTGGGCGGGGCACATTGCTCGCAGGACTGATGGCCGATGGGGTCAGAAGGTCCTCGAATGGCGTCCGCGAACCAGGAGACGATGTCGGTAGGTGGAACGACGACCTGGTAAAGATCGCGGGACGGCGGTGGATGCGGAAAGCACAAGACCGGTCTGAGTGGAGAGCCGCCGGGGAGGCCGCCGGCCAGCAGCAGTGGACGGTCTTTGACATGATGATGATGATTTATTTACTTATTTAATCCAATATAATTTTGTGCTGAGTACAAATATTATTTGACGGAACGCCATGTATCGTCGTTCGGAAACTTGGGTAAACAGTTCGCTCGAAGTAAACTGACACTGTATATGATTTACGATTTGTGAACGAAAATTTATATCTTTGTAAGAGGATTTCCATCTTATGTTGTTATATGAGAAGCAATTTAACTTGCTACTTTGTTTCGAAGGAAGTAGCTTTTCGAACATCAATAATTATGTTAAGATCAAACTTCGATTACAGGTGACATTAAGATTAAAAGCTATACTAAATATTATTTGAGGCCCAAGCACGAATATTCGAATCCTGCGTAACGTAATCGTTATCGTATCGCTATCGAGAAACTTCATACTAAATTTTAGTACCAAATACGCTCATGGAGGCGCTGTTCCAATCGTCATTTTCCTTCACCGAAAAACTCATGACAAATTACAAATATATATCCGCACATAAATTCAGATAAAGTCAGAGGTGCGAGCCGGGGTTTAAACCCACGACCCTCTGCTTGAGAGGCCATAGGTCAAACCACTAGACTATCACCATAAGAATAAATAATAACATAGTAGAACGGAATCTCTTTTGACCGAGTCCAAAACGCCGCCATTTATATACCTACTTCCCCCTTCACGTCGTTACACCCCTCTGTCGTCCAGGCGTGTTGCTAGGGTTGCTTGCTGTAATATCGCTAAAATGTAAGTTTTTTCTTTACTTTGAAATCATTATTTTATGCTAGTTTTACAAAATATGAGATTTATAAATCATTACGTACCTACATATTATAAATACTTCTAAGTAAGAAGTTATTATAAGTGCCATACCAAATGAAGCCATTTAAGGTGATTTAAGTAAGTGTTACTTGCCTACAAATATAAAATAAAATAATATACAAGATGTAGGTACGGAACGCACAAACAACCAAACGCGCGTGCGACGACGCCGGCCGTGACAGCCTGACTGAGAGCTTGTTTAACGAGTACTCTAATATCGTGACCTTGAGCCCGTCCGGAGCGGGAGTTTCCGTTCTACTATTGTTGGTGACCTTTTTATAGTTTTATTTGTCTTTTTAATATGTTTTTTTACGACTTATGTCAGTTGTGTTTCTGTCGCTTAATCTGTCGGTCTTAAACTAAAATTGTGTCCTAGTATTATTAAATCTATATCATTTAAACCCGTGTTTCCATCAATACTCATATAGTCTTCTCATACAGTCCACCACTATCAACTATGTTATTATTTATTCTTATACTATCACGGCTTTTTCCTCTCCCTAACACACCCCCTAATTAAGAATAACTACAGTTAAAAAAAAGTTGCTAATTTGTTCAACTAGCCACCATCCCCATTCTACAAACACAAGTCTTCCTCAAACTCTCAAATAAGAGGAAAAATCCCTCATGTGCTGTCATCCCGCCTCAAGCCCACACTGCGATTTGTCACTCTCCGAAACAGGGGCCTCGCAACGAGTGATAAATGTAATAGGGTCTATTTTATTTAGAATTGTCACGGCATAAGGGAAATGAAAGTTTTGAAAGCGTATAAAAACGGTGGAATTTGCTACTTGTACCTAGTATACAAGTCGATATTATACAGGATGCGTTTTAATGAACCGTCAAGAATTCAGCCAGGGGTTTGAGTATGTCTAAGTGAACACCCCTGTAAAGTTTTTTTTTTAACATTCTCCCATTCCCAAACATATTGTCAACCAGCAGTAGGGCTAGCACGACTGGCCGCGACTTTGTTTGTCGCGCGAGATTAATTACCCGTCCAGGGGGGCTAGTACGCGTGCCATTTTGTCGCTTGTCGCTCAGTGCGTCCTTCACTGATTCCGTCACTATGAAAGGGACGCACTGCGCGACACGCGACAAAATGGCTGTTGCATTCTGAGTGACAGAAAAGTACGGGCAGTTGTTCTCGCGCGAGATAGAAGTCGCACTGTGAGTTGTGCTAGACCTACAGAGGCAATGAATGTCTTATGTCCTATGTCTAGGGCATAAGTAAGCACGAGGTTAAAAGATTAAAAGTAGATAAGGTCCCTATGCCCGACACCGTCCCATTAGTTGACACCTTCAATCTTAATATGTAGCAAAAAAGGCGGCAAGCAAGATGTAAATTATTGAAATTAACGTGTCAATTACAGGACGATTTCATTAATACATATTTTATTAGTACAGGTACATATTTATGCGTCTGCGGACCGGGAGACGAGCTGTCGGTAGGCCTCCAACAAGATGGAGCGACGACCTAGTAAAGATCGCGGGACCGCGGTGGATGCGGACAGCACAAGACCGGTCTGAGTGGAGAGCCGCGGGGGAGGCCGCCGGCCAGCAGTGGACGTCTTGAGGCTGACATGATAATGATGATATTTGTTAGCTCATAATATTAAAATGTGCAAAAATCATTCACCTAAAATGAACAATTTGCTGTCGGAATTTTCAGTGAATTAACCCCAAATACCTGACACGTGTGAAACACAGCGTGCTCCAGTGCGAGCACGCATGAGATACAGCGTGCTCCAATATGAACAAAGTGCATTCTGAACCCATTATGTTTATTTAGTGAACGCGAAATGAAAATGTTCGCCGCAAAGAGGAAACGGCCAAATTGTTCGATTAAGAGTTTCAATAAAACCCGGTAATTGAGGTGCACGCGCCGATGGCTTTGAAAAATTGCAAATATTTTATTTTCGAACAAGTTATAATAAGTGAGGCACCGGTCTTTTATTTAAAATAAATTACAATGGACTAACACTACTTAAAGAGTAAATAAAAATATTAAAAAATAAATACCTACCAAACCTGGACCTCTCGGCAGGGTGCCTATCACGCAGGCAGCATTCCCGCGCTGTATGTTAAAAAATACACTTTATCTACACACATATCATAAGTCGTCCATGCTGGTCCATGCTGGTGATTTTCTACGGTTTCTGAACGCATTATGTTCAGAAACCGTAGAAAATGACCAGCATTTCGACACCATCACCACCACCGTCAGCCTATTTACGTCCCACTGCTGGGCACAGACCCAGTAATGACTTTTCGATATCGAATTCGATGTTTAAAATTTGAAAACCAACGTAATTTACAATCATAGTGAAATAAAATGGATCACTCACGTATATAAGTCAAGTTCAATCCGACATGTATAAATAATAATGTGATAATTCACAATAGAAAAAAAACAGTCTACGAAACTGTAGGGTAGCTCGTAAGAATTGATGATGTCGACTATGTGGGTAGATCAATAAATCAGTCAGTTCCTAGCTCCTTGTTTGATTACGTTACACTGGCGACGAGGATGGTTGTAATCGTTAAATACTATAAGTTACCACGCGTGTTAAGTGTTTGACAATGCCGATCGGTAAACTGGAGCCGTTTAACTTAAGTTCTAAACAGTGGCCGGCGTATATACGGCGAGTGAAACAATTTATTTTGCTGAACGAAGTTAAAGATGAATTGCACGTTCCGATGCTAATAACAGTGGTCGGTGAGGCGACATATGCATTGATGTGCGATTTGAGTGCACCAGCACACCCAGAAGACAAAACGTTTGATGAGCTGGTTAAACTTGTGTCAGATCACTTGGAGCCGCAGCGCTCAGAGATCGCAGAGCGACACATATTCCGGCTGCGTAGGCAACTAGCGGGTGAACCGCTAACCACTTATCTACAAGAACTTAAACATCTAGCAACGACATGTAATTTCGGTTCAGCGTTGGAGGAAAATTTACGTGATCAGTTTGTGTCTGGCCTCGCAAATGAAGCGATGCGGTCACGTATATTTGCAGAGAGAAATATTCAGTACAAGCAAGCCGTGGAACTGGCTCTGTCATTAGAGGCCGCGGATAAGCATGCGGAGGTGAGCGGCGCCACCGCGGCGGGGACTACGACCTCAGGCAGTGGCGGCGAGGCGGGCGATGGCCTGCATCAAGCGAGCGCGAGGCGCGCGGCGCCGAGGGGCGGCGGGCCGCGCCGCGGCGGCGGCGGCAGCAGCGGCGGAGTCGGTGTTGGCGGCGGCGGCGCCAGCAACAGCGGGACGGGCCTACAGTGCTGGCGGTGTGGGAGGGCCCACCGGCCGGATAGGTGCCGTTTCGCTCAGTATAATTGTGATGAGTGCAATCAACGTGGACACTTGCGGGTAATGTGTAAAGAAGTGCGTAATCCGGGACGTGCAATTGGCTGTCAACACTTTGTGAGTGAGGAGGATCCCGAGGACGAAGATTTTTTTAACATCGACTTGTCGACGAAAGGTAACAAACCCTATTTCATTAAAGTGGTGATCGACGGACATGCTATCGAATGTGAAGTGGACACCGGCAGCCGCATCTCAGCGATCAGTGAGGACTTTTATCGTCACATGTTTAGTCACAAAAATGTTACACCTGATCATTTAATATTACGTTGCTACGCCGGGTCACGAATCGAGTCGCTCGGTTCAATACCGGTCGATGTTAACCTCGGCTCACATACCGCTAAGGGATTACATTTACACATTATCAAGAATGGGGGACGCCCACTGCTGGGCAGAGAGTGGATACGAGCTCTAAATATTAAACAAATAAGTTTTAATGAAATAATCGATGATGGTTTTGTCAGTCGGCTGACGGCCGAATTCCCAGAGGTATTTACAGATAAGTTAGGAACGTGTAAAAAACCCATTCAACTACAGCTGACAGATAACGATCCAGTTTATGCGCGGGCGCGTCAGGTACCTATTGCCCTCCGCGCACGCGTAGAAAATGAGCTGCGGCGGCTCGAGCAGGAGGGCACGATTTACCGCGTCGATCACTCCGAGTACGGCACGCCTATTGTTCCGGTAATTAAGGAATGTGGCGATATACGAATATGCGGCGATTACAAAATCACGGTGAATCCTAAGCTTAAACGCGATTTCTATCCTTTACCACGAATTGAAGAGTTGTTTGCGACACTTAGTGGGGGCGAGGAATTTTCAAAAATCGATTTAAAACATTCATACCAACAGGTGCTATTGACAGAGCACTCTCAACCTTATACCGCGATCACTACGCACTTGGGGACGTTCGTGTATCGACGCACGCCTTTTGGTTTGTCATGTATACCGGAAAAATTCCAAAAGTTGATGGAAGAGACATTACGAGGCGTGCCGGGCACAGTAGTTTTTTTAGATGACGTGTGTGTGACGGGGAAAACGCGTCAGGAGCATTTGGCCAATTTAAAAGCTGTACTTGGACGGTTACGAGATATGGGGTTCACAGTTAAGCTAAGTAAATGTAGTTTTTTACAACCTAGTGTGAAATATTTAGGGTTTATTATTGATAAGTTAGGGTTACATCCCGACCCGATAAAAATAAAGGCTATCGCAGATGCCCCTACCCCCACCGATGTACCTCAATTGAAAAGTTTTTTGGGAATGATAAATTACTATGGTAAATTTATACCTAACTTAAGTATTCTGTTACATCCCTTGCACGCTTTATTAAAAAAAGAGACACGGTGGGAGTGGAATTCAAATTCTGAAAATGCCTTTGAGAAAGCGAGACGTGCGCTGCTGAGCGAGCGGGTGCTAGCGCACTATGAGGAGGGGCGGCCGCTCGTGCTGGCCGTGGACAGCAGCGCTTACGGGCTCGGGGCGGTGCTGGCGCATCGGTACCCAGGGGGCGCCGAGCGGCCGGTCAGCTGCGTATCACGAACCTTAAATTCAGCGGAGAAAAATTATAGTCAGCTGGATAAAGAGGCGCTGGCGATTTTTTTTGGTATTACGCGCCATCACCAGTACCTGTACGGGAGAAAGTTCGTGCTTCGCACTGATCATCAGCCGCTGAGCTATATTTTTGGCGCTATGCAACGCTGGGCCGCGCGGTTAGCCGCGTATGACTTTACGGTGGAGTTTGTCAGATCTCAGAACAACGGTCCAGCGGATGCCTTGTCGCGCTTGCCGCTGCCACACGAGCGCCGCCCGTCCTCAGCTGCGGCTGTGAGCTATGTGAATTTAGTGGAAGATTCCTTACCTGTCAACTTTACAGATATTAGCAGAGAAACAGAAAAAGACCGAGTGTTGCGTAAAATTGTTGGTTTTGTTATGTTCGGTTGGCCGTCATCGGGACCGAGGATGAAAAACCATACTTCGCCAGAAAAGACGATTTAATTGTGGATTTAGGTTGCCTCGTGTACCGGTTCAGAATCATTATTCCGCCGAGCTTACGGACTTTGGTGTTAAAGGAGATACATGAAGGTCATTTAGGAATAAATAAAATGAAAAATGTGTCACGTAGCTACGTGCATTGGCCAAATTTGGACAAAGATATTGAGGCCCTGTGCAGAAATTGTGAGGCATGTCGCGCCGTGCGGGACGCCCCGCCGCGCGCGGCCGTGCACCCGTGGGAGTTTCCGCTTACCCCGTGGCTGCGTCTCCATGCGGATTTTGCCGAGTATGGGGGTCAAAAATATTTAATTCTGGTGGACGCACACTCAAAGTGGGTCGAGGTTATGGTGATGAATCGCACGGATGCCGACACAACCGTCACCACGTTGCGGTCAATATTCGCGAGATTCGGATTACCCTCACAGCTCGTTACCGACAACGGGCCGCCATTTTTTTCGGCCGAGTTCAAAAAGTATTGTAAAAATAATAACATTAGACACGTCACCTCGGCACCGCACAGACCGCAGGGGAACGGGGCCGCTGAAAATGCTGTTAAGACAATAAAAAAAGTTATCAAAAGGGCGGTATTAGAGGGTGAGAAAGTATCGGACGCTTTAAATAAATTCTTGTTCCAATATCGAAATTGCGAGCACGCGACGACAGGCGTGTCTCCTGCGGTGGCGTTGTTGGGGCACCGACTGCGCGGGCGCCTCGACGCACTGCGCCCCGACCGGGCAGCCGCGGTCCGCGCCGCGCAGCGTAAGCGTCGGCGACGCAGTGCTCGCCCGAGATTATACGGGGAAGGCGCCCACGTGGACGGAAGGGCGTGTTATAGGTCGAACGGGACCGGTCTCAAACAAAGTGGAGATGGGGAACGGCAAGGAATGGCGAAGACATCAGGATCAAATAATTCCAGTGAATCAAAAGTCTCGCTATTCTTTGGCGCGAACCAGCGGGTTGGTCGACCTCGACAAAAGTAGGGATCCGTCCGAAAACGATCTGGAAGAAACATTTGAAGACGCGTCTGGCGACCTGGATGTGAAGAGTGGAGAGCTACCGGGGCCCTGCTCGCCCAGCGCGGCACCGGAGCCGCCGGCTGCGCCGGCCTCGCGAGCCTCAGCGGAATCCCCGCCGCCAGACGCGTCAGCTCGTGCACTGCGTGCACATTTACGAGCTAAGCGTAAATAGAAGTAGGTACAGATGTTTGTAGATTAGAAGGGGAAAGGTGTAGGGTAGCTCGTAAGAATTGATGATGTCGACTATGTGGGTAGATCAATAAATCAGTCAGTTCCTAGCTCCTTGTTTGATTACGTTACAGAAACGTCAGCTCGGTTTGTCAATAAATAAAAAAAAAACAGTCAAATTCGTGACAGGTATGGGTACGATATGCCTTCGGCTTATGAACCCATCTTAGAGTACTTATAATATGTGTGTAGATAAAGTAATGTATGCAGCTCCACTTAATTAAGCCTTAAAACACTCGTGTGACCCTATTATGTAACTCAGCTTCGCCTCGTTTGATAAAAACACACTCGCATGTGTAGCAGTTGCATAAACTACTATAAGACTATACTAGAACCTTGTGCGAGGGTCTCTGACCTGATGATACGACACGTCACCGGCCTCCTTTATAAATCTGGTCCATGCAGCTTCGCTAAGGTTTCTTTTTATACAACCAGGAAGGCAAACGAACGAGTGGGTCTCCTGATGGTAAAGTGATCACCACTGCCCACAGACACCCGCAACCCCGGGGGGGTTTTCGGATATCTTCCCCACCAGAGAGCTAAGATGAAATGCCCCTTGTGCCTGCAATTACACCGTCTGACACTCTCCTCACCGGAACACAACAGTGCAAGCACTGCTGCTTAGCGGTAGGATTAGCGGGTAGGATAGTAGTAGCGATCCAGACGGACCCCGCACGAGGTCCTACTACCCGCATTTCTTTACTTTTACTTATCCAAAAGGGAACCGAATGTGAACTTTTCTATAAAGGCACAATTTCTAAAAAACTTATGAGCCTATCCTTCACAAACAGCAACTACTGTTTGCTCTTATTACTTAAAAGCCGCTTCGCCTCGAGCGTGCCAAAGCAAAACCGCCTTTGTGTCGTTGGGTTAGAGTGTAGACTTTTGGAGAATGGGCGAATAACAGATGAAATGTCAAAGGTTTTAGTGTGGGTGGTCACAGTACTGTAGGAACAGTAAGAGGGCTGTTTGATAAGTACCCGTTTTCTAAATATATTAATATCACTGGCCGCAAATAAGTATACCACCTTTTTAAGCCATTTATCAGAGGCGGGAAAATTAAAAAAAAAATGGCATTCTTTTGTTTTTTTTCTCATTTAACAACGATTCAGTGAAGGCGTGAACTTAAAATTGTTAAAATGGAGAAAGAACAGTATCGGTCTGTAATTAGATACTTATTTTTGGAAGGAAAAACATGTGATGAAATAAAAGTAAGAATGCAAGCGGTTTATGCGGTGAATGTGCTCTATCTATGACAACCGTCAGATATTGGTATAACGAGTTTAAGCGGGGGAGAACAACCGTCTTTGATGAGGATCGCCCAGGCCGGCCAATTGAGGTGACTACAGACGATATGGTTAAGAAAATTGAAAATATCGTTTTAGCCGACCGCCGAATTAAACTTCGAGAAATCGTTGATGCTGTAAACGTTTCAATCGAGAGGGTACAACACATATTAGAAGAAAAATTGAGTATGAAGAAAGTATCGGCGAGGTGGGTGCCGCGTTTACTCACGGAGGAGCAAAAACGGAACCGACTGACTACTTCGGAGCAGTGTTTGGCCGTGTTCAAACGTAACCCGAAGGAGTTTCAGCGTCGTTTCGTGACCGTGGACGAAACGTGGGTCCACCATTACACCCCGGAAATGAAAGAGCAGTCGAAGCAGTGGATTTTATCGGGTGAACTTGCTCCAAAGAAAGCAAAAACCGTCCCATCGGCTGGAAAGGTCATGGCGACCGTTTTTTGGGATTCGCAGGGTATTATACATATTGACTATTTAGAAAAGGGAAAAACAATAACAGGGCAGTACTATGCCAATTTATTGGATGAATTTGACGCCGCGTTGATGGACAAACGACCCCATTTAAAAAATAAAAAAATACTGTTTCATCACGACAACGCCCCGGCTCATTCGTCCAAAGTTGTGACGGCTAAATTAGCACAGTTACGCTACGAACTATTGTCTCACCCCCCGTATTCTCCAGATTTGGCCCCATGTAATTTCTTTTTGTTTCCCAACCTATTAAAATGGCTCGGTGGCAAGCGATTTGGATCAAATGACGAAGTCATTGCCGCCACAGAGGCCTATTTTAATGACTTTCCAAAATCATACTTTTTGGATGGTTTATTGAAGGTTGAGTATAGGTGGAACAAATGTATAGAGTTATAAGGTGACTACGTAGTAGCATAAATATACAAAAAAAAAATCATTTTTTTCCATAAACGGGTACTTATCAAACAGCCCTCGTAAGTAAGCTTTGTACACGGACCAACCACCCTTTGGACGCCAATTGTCAGGGCGAACGTTTCCGAAACGCATATGTTCGTGTGTAACCTAATTTGTTAATACTGTTGTCGTCGTATCGCTATACTCGATTGATATATAGCGAAATAGCGATGACTTCTAATGGAACAATTAATTCACTGCAACAGAATGTCAATTTCGGTGTTGACAGTTTTTGGTGAAAAGAAAAACCGCCTTCAAAAAAAACTTCAGAAAAAAAACATAAAATAATCCCCAAAAAGCCATGAGCTTTATGATCTAGCAGAAATATGAAGTCGGTGCTTCATTCCAAGAATATTCCGCTAGCACCGCACCGACTTCATATTTCTGCTAGGCCGTAAAACTCATGGCTTTTTGGGGATTATTTTATGTTTTTTTTTCTGAGGTTTTTTTTGAAAGCGGCTTTACTTTTTGTTAAAAGATTTTATATTTCACAATTTTTAGTTAAGTTAATATTTAAAATATTATCCTCCAACTCCTAACCGTTAAGGAGTTGTACCTTCCATCATCACCTCATCAACACGAGATGATGACTACCAGACGCAAGTACTTAAATAGCTTTCGAAAATATATGAAACACATGATAGGTCCCTATAAAATTTGAGGGTTGCCCTCGATTTCCCTGGGATCCCATCATCAGATCCTGACTTGGTGACAATGGGACCAACTAGAAAGTATACCCTTTCAAACAAAAAAAGAATTTTTGAAATCGGTCTAGCCGTCTTCGAGCAATCGGGGAACATACATGATTTTTTTTTTTTATATATTCCGACGAATTGAGAACCTCCTCTTTTTTTGAAATCGGATAAAAATAGTGATAGGTCTTATTGAGCGAAGGAATGCACGACGTGAGTAAGTTCATTCGGATAATTTATATTCCGACTTTTTTAATGTTCGGTTTTATGGAACATTCCCTTTACCCGCTACTTTCGTAGTATGTGGTCAAAAATATACCCCAGCGTCCTTAGAAATGGCTGTGTACAATATTCAATTGGAAATTACATTGGTTTATTAGTGACTAGCTGTTGCCCGCGACTTCGTCAGCGTAGATTTCGGTTATCGCTATCCCGCGGGAATTATATAATTTTCCGGACTAAAAAGTAGCCTATGTTATTCCTCAATATTCAAACTATCTTCTTACCAAACTTCATTTAGATTGGTGCAGCGGTTTTCCCGTGAAGAGGTAACAAACAGACAGACAGAGAGACAGTGAGACAGAGTTACAGCATTACAAAGCATTTATAATATTAAGTTAGGATTAGTGCTTTTATTCCTTAAAATTATATCTAAATAAACAAAAGTTGCTGAATAGCGTTGTCCCGATGATCGAATAGACTCCGCCCCCAAAAGTATTATCTTAAATCGTCAAAGCCCCAAGTTCAAATATTAGAATACCACGCAACGTAGTCGAGTGGAGCGTTATTGAGAAAATTTGTATTGCCCCCGTGAGAATATTTTATACAAAAAAATTATATGAAGTTTCTCGATGGCGATACGATAACGTTACGTCACGCAGGATTTGAATAGTCAATCTACCCACGTCTACGTCATTGCTGCCTAATAACGTCAATTTAATCACGTCTACGTCATTGCAGCCTAATAACGTCAATTTAATAACGTCTACGTCATTGCAGACTAATAACGTCAATTTACTGACGTATACGTCATTGCAGCCTAATAACGTCAATTTAATCACGTCTACGTCATTGCAGCCTAATAACGTCAATTTAATCACGTCTACGTCATTGCAGCCTAATAACGTCAATTTAATCACTTCTACGTCATTGCAGCCTAATAACGTCAATATAATCACTTCTACGTCATTGCAGCCTAATAACGTCAATTTAATCACGTCTACGTCATTGCAGCCTAATAACGTCAATTTAACCACTTCTACGTCATTGCAGCATAATAACGTCAATTTAATCACTTCTACGTCATTGCAGCCTAATAACGTCAATTTAATCACTTCTACGTCATTGCAGCCTAATAACGTCAATTTAATCACTTCTACGTCATTGCAGCCTAATAACGTCAATTTAACCACTTCTACGTCATTGCAGCCTAATAACGTCAATTTAATCACTTCTACGTCATTGCAGCCTAATAACGTCAATTTAACCACTTCTACGTCATTGCAGCCTAATAACGTCAATTTAACCACTTCTACGTCATTGCAGCCTAATAATGTCCATTTACCCTGCAGCCTTCGCCGTTACTGCAGACTGCACTCGAAGCTGCACTCTGGTCAAATGAACCCAATTAACTGCGTTAAGTACTAAACGATAAAATGCTGGTAGCCCGTGTTTGAAAATTGTTCCGTCAGTAATTGCTGCACTCAGAGATAACTGGAACTACTAGAAGGCAGAGGCCCGAGTACGAATATTCGAATCCTGCGTAAAGTTACGTTATCGTATGGAAATTGAGAAACTTCATAGAAAATTTCGATGACCTATTTCGATGCGGTTTTTTTAAACGAAAGCTAAGTTTCATTAAAATCGGTTCACCAGTTTCTGAAATAATGAACTTTGAAATGACATTGTACAGGGTTTTTCAACTTTTTTAAGTTGGTAAGCTTATATCGTCTTGGTTTTAACTAACAGTTAACCTTGTTTAACAAGCTACCACAAATTGCCGTTTCCGGACAATTCGGCCTCATAGGAAGATTAGAGAATATCGTACCATAATGAATATTTCATTAGTTGCCGAAGATTCGCCGGGTGAATAAATTTGTTAAACACAACATTGCTTTTGTTCTGCATGTCAAGTATGAACCAGCACACATGACAGAAAATGTTCAAGTAGCGTTGCATTGCTGGGGCTTAAGGCTAGCGAGTTATAAGTGATTGTAGGAGCGCCGCAATGGAATGATGCATGCACGAATTATCTTGTTGTGTTAGTTTTAGGAATACGGAGTTGGTTACAAGATTTCATATGGTCGTAAAGATGTGGCCGCAATTTCGGTCCTATTGGGTTTGATGTTGTGTTGTTGGCTCACTGTGTACCTACTTAGGTACTATGAATGTGGATTATGGATTTATTTATATTATTATGTTTAACTTGTGTTTCTGTAGTATTTTGTCGTAGTACGAGACTTGCTGGTGCCATTTCAAGTCGCCTGCTAGCGGGAACGGTATACAGTACACAGTGATAAAAAGGTTAATCCAATTTTATGCGTAACCCCTTAGTACGAATAAGCTAATCAATTTAGAAAAGTTGAAAAACCGCCGACATTGTAATTTCAAAGTTCAATACCTATTTCAAAACGGGTGAAACGATTTTAGTGACCCTTAGCTAAGAGCCATCTTGATTAAACTAGCTTTCGTTTAAAAAAAACCGCATCAAATCGGCCATCCGCTTTGGAGCTATGATACACAGGTCAAGCTAAAAATACCCCTTTTTTTGTCGGGATTTAAAATTTTGTAAGTTGCAAGACCGTGAAGTGAACGGATCCCCCAGTTTAAAATTACCGTCGCAACATATGCTTCGCGTTCGCGTTAACGTGTCAATACCTACAATATACCGCTACAATTATACCGGCAAGTTTTTGTGGTAACGGTATTTTGTGAAAATTGGTGGGCTGGCAACGAAATGTTTTACCGGTACCTACTCATTACTTTACGTCTTAATCAGTCTCTTTCTTACATCGAGTGTTGGGGAGCCAAGGGTGTACCCCGAAAAGCGAACTGGCAACGTCGCTTTGTTTTGATGAAGAGTATAATATTACCAAGCGCGGATAGAATCGCGGATATGCGGGATATAATCAGAAATGATGATATCCGCAGTAGAACTAAAGTTACCGACATAGCCCGAAGAATCGCGAAACTTAAGTGGCAGTGGGCGGGGCACATTGCTCACAGAACTGATGCCTGATGGGGTCAGAAGGTTCTCGAATGGCGTCCACGGACCAGGAGACGAGCTGTCGGTAGGCCTCCAACAAGATGGAGCGACGACCTAATAAAGACCGCGGGACCGCGGTTGATGCGGAAAGCACAAGACCGGTCTGAGTGGAGAGCCGCGGGGGAGGCCTATGTCCAGCAGTGGACGTCTTTCGGCTGACATGATGATAATTACCAAGGTATCGGTATTCGTGGTGGAGTTACTAAAATAACGTTACTTGCAAAATACCGGTAAAAGTACGAGAAATAGTTATTTGTTAAGGGTGAAAGTTGTACTTTACCCGCGAGTGTGGATTTGAAACACAACAAGCGAAAGGATTCTATAGGTGAACCACGAACGAAGCGAGTGGTTTTAAAATAGGATCCTGAGCGTAGCGAGTGTTTCAACACACGAGAAGTAAAATACATTTGCACCCGTGTGTAACACAAAACTTTTCACCTCACTGTAGCGAGGAAAGCGCAACATGCAAAAAAACAGCTCATAAAAATAAATCTTCATCACTGGAATCACTAATTTTTTTACGATTATTATAACAGAAAACTCTGGAAGTTGTTTATTTTTACGTGAGTCGGAGTCGGTGAGAAATTTTTTGCTGACAATGTTGACATCTCTGACGATGCATTTTGAAATTACATCGACTCAACTTGTGCGTTCAGAATTGTATTCAACATCATTATAAAAAAACAAATGTTTCATAATGAATTTTAAGAACCGTTAAATAAAGCTAATTTCGGTGTTTTTTATTATATTCTCAAACCATTTATCATTTATTGAATGATGATTAATATCGAACGAACCATTATTATGAGCGTTTTACGTTATGTTATCTGTCAAAAGCTACTTAAACGCGCTCCACTCCAAGGTCAAATTACTTTCCCCACTAGTGGATAAAACGCGATTTTACCCGCTGGTATTAAAGGATAAAAGACTGCTTTCCGAGGTAGTGAGGGGAAAATACCTATTCTTTTTCCGGTAACGCTGTAAGTCCTCAGAATTTATAATCGAAGGTGCTAATTATTGGAGCAGTGTTGGGTACTAGGTCACTTAACTTATCATTCTTGGCAAGTTCTACTACAGTTTTAGTTGGTTACTAATTTGGCAAGACTACTTTCTTAGTAGCATAATTATGTAAAGTCCCTGCATCTCTTGCATGTGTAATTGCTAGTATCATTAGGTACGTTGCATCTGGAGCGAAGCCAGGCGGGAATGCTTGTTAATTGGCTTAATAAGCCGGTAGGTTTGGCATTGTTTGCTTACTTAATTAGAAGAGTTACATAACAAGTGAAGGGAACGCGGAAAGAACATTTGTCTATAGTCACTTTTTTTAAACGAGATTTTAATCTCAAAATGTAGAGCACTCAATAGACTATAAGCTACCACTCAGTTACAGATACACATATTTACGTAAATTGTCTTTTTTATCACTTTAAAAAAAGATGTACAAAAAAACCGGCCAAGAGCGAATCGGACTCGCGCACGAAGGGTTCTGTACCATTATCTATAAAGAAACGGCTAAAAATCATGTCTGTTGTGAGGGAGCCCCACTTAAATATTTATTTTATTTTGTTTTTAGTATTTGTTGTTATAGCGGCAATAGAAAATTTTGTGAAAATTTTGTCTAACTATCACGGTTCATGAGATACAGCCTGGTGACAGACGGACAGACAGAGAGACGCACGGACAGCGGAGTCTTAGTAATAGGGTCCCGTTTTTTATCCTTTGGATGCGTAACCCTAAAAACTATAATAAAGTGCCATACTTGGAATAGCATTAAAATAAACTTGGCGCCATATTTTCAAATAATACTGGAATCTGCCCGTAATCCAGCCCGCCTAATGGAAGAGGTAATTAGGTCCCCGAAATAATTATGCCTCAGTTTTTTAAATGAGGGATTTTCAAAGGCTCGGGTAAAAGGGTTTTAGTTCGTTTCTAAGCAGCTTTGAGCGTATCAAATATTTATGATCAGTCATCATTATCATCATGTCAGCCGAAAGACGTCCACTGCTGGACGGCGGCCTCCCCCGCGGCTCTCCACTCAGACCGGTCTGTGCTTTCCGCATCCACCGCGGTCCCGCAATCCTTACTAGGTCGTCGCTCCATCTTGTTGGAGGCCTACCGACAGCTCGTCTCCCGGTCCGTGGACGCCATTCGAGAACCTTCTGACCCGTCTGACCTCTCAGATCCGTAAGTCATCACTGGCAACACACACTGGTCAAAGACTTTTGACTTCAAACACTGCGGTAATTTGGACGGAAAGACACTGCGAATCAGTATGATCAGTAATAGTGAAATAAACGGATCACTCACGTATGTCAGTCGAGTATAGCTTGACATGTTCCGGACTAATCCGTAGTCCTTCTTCTGGGAGCACACGCCACGCCGGTGGCGAGACGTAAACCCGCCACGTGTTTACGTCTCGCCTGAGGAAGGACTACGGATTAGTCCGGAACATGTCGAGCTATACTCGACTGACATACGTGAGTGATCCGTTTATTTCACTATGATTGAGTCTCACGGTAGTTACATGTTAAAAGTATGATCAGTATACTTAACTAAAAGTAAAAATCACAGCGCTCAGAGAGTTCCGTACAAATTTCATCATCACCAGCCTTTTTCCGTCCCACTGCTAGGCACAGGCCTCCTCTTAGAATGAGAGGGCTTGGGCTATATTTCCCACGCGCCCAGTGCGGATCGGGAACTTCGCACACATCATTGAATTGCTTCGCAGGTGTGTTCCTTCACCGCTTCAGGCTCATGATAAATTACAAGTGTAATTCCGCACATAAATTCAGAAAAACTCAGAGGTGCGAGCCGGGGTTTGAACCCACGACCCTCTGTTTGAGAGGCCATAGGTCAAACCACAAGGCTATTACGGCTTTCTTTACACACACACGTACAAATTTGTCGGTAATTAAATACAAATAGTTCGTCTATCACTTGAATCAAGTCTCGAAGGTTTTTTCCGCTTTTCCGAATTGTTTTAAATTGACCAATATTAGCAGAGAACTAGGTACTTCTAATTTAAATTCTTAAGTAAGTATGGATGGCTCATATTTGACATCGCTTATTATTCAATTATAGGCCAATTTTTCAATCCTCAGATAAGTTTTCATATTAAGATTTATACGAGTTGTCTAAACCGACAAAATAAAAACGTCATAGAGATTTAAGTTATTTGAATAGTCCTTTTAGTTAACAACAAAAGTAAAACGTTTGATGAACAAGCTCCTATTTCATCAACTTTACAATTGTCGGTTTGTCATGACAATTCAAACTACATTTCTTGACCAGTATGAAGCGCGCTAAAACAGAAGCTCTGCAAGTCGGCAATCGACACCGAACTGTCATTGAAAATTGACAATTGTGCATACATACAGTCACGCCTGTTCCCCCGAGGGGTAGGCAGAGACCACGGACTTCCACTTGCTACGATCCTGACATACAACCTTTGCTTCCCTTAATCTCATAACATTCTTCATACATGCTCTCCGGTTTCGGGTACTCCTGACCTGTCCTTTTTCCAAAATATCACCGATTTGATCGGAGTACGTTCGCCGAGGCCTTCCCTTTCCCACTTTTCCATCCGCTCTCCCTTCAAACACCCTTTTTGTAAATCTGCTTTCACTCATTCTCTCTACAATTGTGCAGTTGGTGAAATAGGGCCCTAATCGGATGATTGATAGCTTTTGAAAGTGGAAAATTGACAACTCGAGTCACAAAATTTTACATAACTTGAGATAACTTTTTTCCAATCATGAATGATTACAAAAAGTAAATAATGACGGCTCCACTGCATTACCTGTCCAACAATGCCACAAAATTCCTAACCCTACAGAGGGTCGAGCACGACTTTACGAATGCTGCATAACGTTACGGTTATCGTATCGAGATCGAGAAACCTCATACTAAATTTTAGTTCTAAATACGCTCACGGGCGAAGCTGTTCCAAACGTCATACAAACTCGACAACGTTTACTATTCGATTTTACGTGACGCAGGTTTCGAAAAGTCGTGCTCGACCCTCTGATAACAGTGATAACATTCGTGAGCTTGACAAGTACCTTGACGCTTTTATTGAATATACGGCTGTACGGGGATAGAGATTTTTATTTGTCTTACTGTTAAAAAATAAGCAATTAGAAAACTTGAATGAAAAACCTCCAACATTGCCATTTCAGAGTTCAATATTTCAAAAACAAGTGAACCGATTTAATGAAACTTGGCTAAGGACCATCTCGATTAAACTAGCTTACGAGTGAAAAAAACCGCATCGAAATTGGTCCATCCGTTCGAGAGCTATGATGCCACAGACAGATACACAGATACACATGTCAAACTTATAACACCCCTCTTTCCGTAGGGGGTTAAAAATTAAACACGGCTGACCTTTTCAAATGAGTTAGTGTATTCAATTCTCCGTCATTAACTGAGCCCGAAATGTTAATTATTACGTCTTTATTAGTATTACGTCTCAGATGTCACCCTGTATACGTGACTGGATCTGTTTATTTCAATAAGTCCCTGCGTAACAGAATGTTAAAATGGCGACATTTCTCAAACCACAAACGTTGCCGTTGATTGAAAACTCAATAAAATGGCGACCGCGACTCAAGGCCGCACCACAATTTATTTATTCATTAATCACAGCTTTCCATAAATCTTCGTCAGTCGCGCCTCATTTAAGACATACTGTTAAACACATTTTATTCCCGTTTCGTGCTGGCTCATTGTTACTTGAAGGTTTACAATTAATAACAATAATTGAGATAATAACCTAACCAACTTAGAAAAGTTCAAAAACCCCCGACATTGTCATTTCAAAGTTCAGTATTCCAAAAACGGGTGAACCGATTTTAATGAAACTTCTAAGAACCATAACGGTTAAACTAGCATCCGATTAAACAAAAACCGCATCGAAATCGGTCTGTCCATTTGGGAGCTATGATGCTACAGACAGATACACAGGTCAAACTTATTATAACGCTTTTTTAATATGTGGATCAGTAGTACTTCAACGGTCTAAATTATTTTGACCACTACTGCAGATAGCTGATAGAAGTATCAAAGTGTTTATACGAGTATATAGTTTGTCGATTAGAACGCTCTTAATGAGGCCATGCCTAATGAAATTACGCTATTTACGAAACAAATTACGCCAATGGATCTAAAAGGCAATTTACGTATCGGTGGTACCAACAGCTCTACCACGGGTTAATGGACTCACAGTAAGCTCGCCAAGAACTCGCCTCGTCCGAGCGAAAAACAATTAGCAAGTAGCAATGAATTATATTTTTTATAAACTCACTGAAACATGAGTACACAGAAAAAAACCAGAAAAATGCCAACCCCGGGAATCGAACCCGGATCCTCGACACTCCGGGTTGTGTGCTTTTCCCCTACACCACGGCTGGACATACAGGAAAGGCTGAATTTTTTCCATGTATTCAAATATTAGCTTGTTTTTATCACTTTTTGCAGTGACTAGCGCCATCTATGCGATTACTTCGTAAACCGAAAACAACGCATCCTTTCGAAACTTATCAGTTGGGAAAAATTGGGAGAAAAAAATACAAAAAGATACTCCTACTGAGATCAAGTAGCAATGAACTAAAAAAAAAAAAAACAGTTTTTTTAAAGGTCAAATTGCGATCAAAAATCTTTTAACAAAAAATTAAGACCGCCTTCAAAGAAAGGTACATAAAAAACATAAAATAATCTTCTAAAAAGCCATCAGTTTTATGGTCTTAGCAGAAAATATGAAGTCGGCATTGTGCGGTCGTGGTGCGGTCGGAATATTCTTTGAATGAAGCACCAACTTCATACAATTATTTCGTGCTAGGCCGTAAAACTGATGGCTTTAGAGGATTTTTTCGTTTCTTTTTTGTCTTATTTTAAGGCAGTTCTAATATTTTGTTAAAAAAATTTAGATTTAGATTTTTTGCTTGTAACTACTTAAATAGTGTCATTGTTTTTTTTAAAACGTGTGCAAATTCGAATCACTCGACCGCTGAATTGCAAATGTCATAATAAACTCAGTACAGCATCACATAGTAGCAGCGTTGTTACGTTTTAAGAAGTCCCATGGGCGTAATGATTCGCATGGCGGCATAATTTCCCTGCTAATGGCCAGATTAAATTAAACCGGTATTGGATGCCGTAACTAGAGTACATTTATCTTGGTCTGACTCGACGGCCTTTACGGGAATTATTTTTAATGGTAAATGTTTTTAAAAGACTCTGCGAAGGCAACGATGCAAGAGTGGGGGATACAGTCAGCAGCAAAAGTAGCTATGCAACCGAAGCGGTCACAATGATCTAAGCACGGCTCTATTGTTATAGACATAAGAGCTTGTGCAGATCATTGTGACCGCTTAGGTTGCTTAGCAACCTAAGCGGTCACAATGATCTAAGCACGGCTCTATTGTTATAGACATAAGAGCTTGTGCAGATCATTGTGACCGCTTAGGTTGCTTAGCAACCGAAGCGGTCACTATGATCTAAGCACGGCTCTATTGTTATAGACATAAGAGCTTGTGCAGATCATTGTGACCGCTTCGGTTGCTCAGCTACTTATGCTGCTGACTTTTGCTTAGCTACTCTTGCATCGTAAAAATCCTGTAAAAGCATTTCTCAATTCAACTATAAGTACACGTCAATACCTACTGCAGAGAAACTTAACTATCATCATCATCATCATCAGCCTATTTACGTCCCAGGCCTCAGAATGAGAGGGCCTTGGGCTATAGCTCCCACGCTGGCCCAGTGCGGATTGGGAACTTCACACACACCATTGAATTGCTTCGTAGGAGTGTGCAGGTTTCCTCACGATGTTTTCCTTCACCGAAATGCTCATGATAAATTACAAATGTAATTTCGCACATAAATTCCGAAAAACTCAGAGGTGCGAGCCGGGGTTTGAACCCTCGACCCTCTGCTTCAGAGGCGATAGATCAAACCACTAGGCTATCACGGCTAAACTTAACTATAATATTAGCTAACAATAGTCATATCAGCATACTTACCGTTAAAAGCCTTGAGATTTAAGTTCGGCATTAAAGGAATAGGAATAGACAGATGTTTTAAACCCCGACGAAAAAGAGAGGTGTGTTATAAGTTTTACCTGTGTATCTGTGGCATTAAAGCTCCCAAACAGATGGACCGATTTCGATGCGGTTTTTTTTAATCAAAAGCTAGTTTAATTGACATAATTTTTAGCTAAGTTTCATTAAAATCGGTTTACCTGTTTCTGAAATATTGAACTTTGAAATGACAATGTTGTGGGTTTTTTCGACTTTTCTAAGTTGGTTAGGTTATTTTCAGTATAAACATAGATGTATTTTTTATAAACTCACTGAAACGATTGACATAATTGATTGATTTTATGTCAATCGTGGTGTAGGGGAAAGGCACACGACCCGGAGTGTCGAGGATCCGGGATGGCATTTTTCAATTTTTTTTTCTGTGTATTCATGTTTCAGTGAGTTTATAAAAAACATAATTGATATTCACAGGAAAACCGTAAAAATGAAAAATTGGGAGAAAAAATACAAAAAAGATACTCAAACTGAGATCATAAACACAGACGTGTTTATTCTTATTTATTATGTATCGTCCTATTTATAAACTGTCCCAACTGTTTACTCGGGCTATAATTTAAAATTATTTATGAGCCGGAAGCCCAGGGGGCAACGGTTCGACGGAACTAACAAAATAATGGATAGTGCTTTGCTTTACTACCGTTAAGGCTCGCGCTGGGTTTTTGGCAGTAGGTAAGTAATTTTTCTGAAACAGAAGTCAATATTCGCATTACTTTCAAAAAAGAAGACGCCAAGTAGTACATTTATGGGTAGCACAGTTCTTTGCCGGCCTAACGAAAGCAAAATATGTATGAAAATCCATTACTGGCCGCTATTATCCTCTTGAGGAAGTGGCGCTACAGTGGAAGTGGTGGTGACACGTGTTGCGGAGACTCGATGCTCATATCGCCAAGCAAGCACTGAAGTGGCCAGCTGTTGGTAGTAGGAAACCAGGCCGTCCCCGAACCACCTGGAGACGGTCGGTTGAGAAAGAGATCTCCCAGGTCGGGTACCACTGGCAGGACCTTGAAGTCACAGAACAGGACCGTGATGCATGGAAGTCCCTACTGTGAGCCCTATGTCTCGGCTTAGGGATTACAGGAACACATCATCATCATTATCAACTAAAAAACAATTACTTTGCTCACCCGCGACCACTAATGACAAATAGTTATATCTGTGCGGCAAATGTATGTTTCCATGCAACACCTCCACCTCCACTGCTACACGAATCAACACATGCCACACAGACCCAACTATCACCACCACCACTATACTAAACGCTGACGCGTTTCGGCACTCTCCACGAGGCCATTTACGAAGCACAACAACAACCGCTCAACATGCCACCACTTCCACTACCGTGGAGAGTGCCGAAACGCGTCAGCGTTTAGTATAGTGGTGGTGGTGATAGTTGGGTCTGTGTGGCATGTGTTGATTCGTGTAGCAGTGGAGGTGGAGGTGTTGCATGGAAACATACATTTGCCGCACAGATATAACTATTTGTCATTAGTGGTCGCGGGTGAGCAAAGTAATTGTTTTTTAGTTCATAAATATGGACCTCCGCAAAGTAACGCCTGATTCAATAAATTATCATCATTATCTACACGCCGACTACGGCAGAGCGGGGCCTGGGCTGCAGCAGGTCGCCGCCGTTCAGCCGGGACAGAGCCAGGGCTTAGGGGAGAGCTCCCGATCATAGAAGGAGGCTAGTCGACTAGCAGACAGTTGATAAAACTTAATTTTTCATTCCCTTACATTGTTTGAGAAAAGCATTATACAAACTTCGGCCGGAACAGGGTTTGCCGGACTCGTACTATAGCCGGCCTCGTGTTACTCGGCCGTCTAACCCCTTCGTCCGGCAACCCTTTCTTCCCGGCTTCTGCAGTAATGTACTATTTTTGACAGTTTTACGTATGCTACGGCCACACACATCGCGATAGAATTTTTGCGATAAAACATTGCAAACAGAGAAACGTCGCAATTTTTTAGCGCAAAAAAATAGATGTAAGCAGTCGCTCTTTTTTTATGGCGCTAAATACTTTTTTCTGTCTGCTTTACGCTTGTGTATCTTATGTATTTATGGGTTGGCTATGGAGCCCTAACTGGGTAGGTAATGTTAACTGTCGACTGCGCCCTAAAACAGGCAACGAGTTATTAAAACACCTGGTCTTTCAGATACCGGAGTACGTTGCCACCTGACCTTTCTCATTTTGCTATAGCTTGGGAGGTAGTGGCGAAGTTATTTGTTAACCCCCGACGAAAAAGAGGAGTACCTGTGTATCTGTGTCTGTGTATCTGTCTGTGGCATCGTAGCTCGCAATCAGATGGGCCTATTTCGATGCCGTTTTTTTTGTTCGAAAGCAAGTTTAATCGAGATGATTCTTAGCTACGTTTCATTAAAATCGGTTCACCCCAAGTTGACCCGTTTTTGAAATATAGAGGCTTGAAATGACAATGTCGTGGGTTTTCAACTTTTTTAAATTGATTCGCTTATTCGTACTAAGGGGTTACGCATAAAATTGGATTAAACTTTTTATCACTGTGTACTGTATACCGTTCCCGCTAGCAGGCGCTGTTAATACATTAACATGGTACAGCGCCATCTGTGCCTCAAGCGGTGCACTTTTAATGTTTATATTAAGGTAACTAACTACATTGTAATACTTAGCATAATTATCAAGTAGATCTCTAATCAAGTAATGTTTGTCAGTAACGATAGATGGCGCATTTATAGGTTATAAAAGGTTAAGCTCATAGTGTAAGACCCTCTTTGACTTCCCTCTGTAGAACAAGTAACAATACAATCGAATTACTTATTTTCTCTTTTAGTTGGCCGCCATTTTCACCCTCAGCTTCGACAGGCGCCTTGAAATGGCACCAGCAAGTCTCGTTCTACGACAAAATACTACAGAAACACAAGCTAAACATAATAATCAAAATAAATCCATAATCCACATTCATAGTACCTAAGTAGGTACACAGTGAGCCAACAACACAACATCTAAGCCAATCGGACCGAATTTGTCTTAATAACCCCCGACCATAGACATATATAGCGTGTAGACGAGCCCTTTGGTACTTCATTTTTGTTTACAATTCACTAAGACAACAAAGTAGACTCATAAACTCATAACTCACTCGCAATAAACTTAGATACTATACTTAGGTAATTGATCTCATGTAGTTACTAAGCTGAGTTTACCTGTATCTTAATAATAGTATTTGTTAAAAATTTTGCATGCCGATGAGGCAGAACGCAGTGTTGGTTATGTACCTATGTAACTTATGACCTGTATTAAATGAAAATAATCGATTTATTGATTATTTTTGTTTTTATTTTTATGAAACATTCATAGAATGAAATTCAACATACAATGACAATGCAAAGAAAAATTCGTTAAGCAGCTGGACTTGAACCAGCAACCTCGGTAATCCGTACCAAAAATATGACACAAGGCATTGAAAAATTCGTTAGGTACACCAACGTTAAGTATAGCTTAATTGGTGGAGTTGGTACGGATTACCGAGGTTGCTGGTTCAAGTCCAGCTGCTTAACGAATTTTTCTTTGCATTGTCATTGTATGTTTTTTATGACCTGTATTCGCGCAATAAAAATATTTCATTTCATTTCAGTAGCCTCAGTGATATGAGCCGCGAGCAAACCCGCGCGGGCGCCGCCGGCCGCACCGCACACCGTTCCTATTTCAAAATGTTCTCAAGGGCATATCCTTAACGCAAAAATAGGGATGTTATAAGCTGGACCGCTATGTTTGTGTGTCTGTGGCACCGTAGCTCTTATACGGCTGACCCGATTTTATGCGGTTTTTTTTTTCAAAGCAGGTTATCCGTAGTCTTTCGTTTGGGAGCAACGCTTCGGCAGTAGCGAAACGCAAACTGCGCGCCGCGGCTGCTAGACGCAGCCAACTTTTAGTTACTTAGTTGTTAAAAAAAAAGCTATTCAAAAACAAAATTCAAAGCTATGTAACTAGCTGAACTTCAAGTCTAAAATGTATAATGCACACATTTGGACACGAGCTCCCGTGCGATGTACAGTCAGCAGCAGATACTTCTAAGCAACCGAAGCTTTCACAATGATCTGCACAAGCTCTTATGTCTATAAAAATAGAGCCGTGCTTAGCTGAGCAACCGAAGCGGTCACAATGATCTGCACAAGCTCTTATGTCTATAACAATAGAGCCGTGCTTAGCTGAGCAACCGAAGCGGTCACAATGATCTGCACAAGCTCTTATGTCTATAACAATAGAGCCGTGCTTAGCTGAGCAACCGAAGCGGTCACAATGATCTGCACAAGCTCTTATGTCTATAACAATAGAGCCGTGCTTAGATCATTGTGACCGCGTCGGTTGCTTAGCAACTTTTGCTGCCGACTGTACCTACCTCAGTGCATCGCGATCTCACTGACGTCATGCAAGGGGCGTGGTGCGAGCGCTGTTTTAAAATGCGATTTTAATATGTTTCAGTAAAATTTCATAGCTCTATCATTTCCGATTTTGCTTTTGTTCAGATAAAAAGCAAGTTAAAAGTGTGGATATGCTTAAGTATGAAGCGGAAGGCCTCAGATAAGTAGTAAATTCAAAATAAAACATACTTGTTATCAGTATATTGTTAACATGCAACATCATTATTAGCAAAGAACGGCCAATGGACGCAGTATGGTGATGAAAGCATAAGATGGATAAGACTTTCATTAAATTTAGAGTAATATTTATGTATAAAAAATACGCATCAATTGTAGTTATATCATTATAATAATATCATGGGACAATTGACACCAATTTCGACCTAGTCCCAAACTAGGCAAAGCCTGTACTATGGGTACTAGACAACGGATAAACATACTTTTATACATATTAAACATCCAAGACCCGGGAACAAACATTCGTATAATCATACAAACGTCTGCCCCAGCCGGGGATCGAACCTGGGACCTCAAGCTTCATAGTCAGGGTCTCTAACCACTAGGCTATCCATGCCACGTATATCGTTCGACATAATTTTGACGTAATTTGCATCCGTCAGCCGCCCACTGATTATCACTCTGTTTACATCCCACTGCTGGCTAGTTATCCCACGTGGGCTCAAGGCTGACTGGGAACTTCACGTACCTTTACCATTGAATTCGCTTCGCAGAACTCTGCAGGTTTGCTCACGATGTTTTCCTTTACCTAAAAGCTTATGATAAATTACAAATGTAATTTCACAAGTAAATTTCGAAAAAGTCAGAAGTACGAGTCGGGGCTCGAACCTACGACCCTCTGCGTGACCATAAGTCAAACCACTAGGCTAATTTAAAATAGCAATGGCCTGGAAGATTTAAACAGGGGTAAATAACCTCATAAACGAAATACTTAATTTGTAAAGTCCTGTAAGGCTAGGGCCATATAATAAGCGAGGCGCTGACAGATGAGCTTTTGTGCATGTATAGATCGCGTTTTGCGTTGTTTATGAACTGGGCAAATAGCTTAGGTGCCTTCCAAAGTGGTGAAACTCGCAAGCTCGTCCGTTAAAACCAATACTCATCCATCAATTGCCTACTTACAGGCCTGGGCAATAATGTACTATTATGCCCAGGCCCACAATTCAAATCAGTTCTTTCGGAATCTCATAAAACCGCCACGTTATCAGAGGCCCGAGTACGAATATTCGAAACCGAGTAGTAAACGTTATCGAGATGTTCGTATGACGTTTGGAACAGCGCCCGCCCGTGAGCGTATTTGAAGTTAAAATTTAGTATTGAGGTTTCTCGATTTTTATACGATAACCGTAACGTTACGCAGGATTCATAAACTTCGTGCTCGGTCTACAGTAGCGAGTTTAAGGCGATACTTCGGGGGCTAAGTTTTTTCACTGAAGCTAGATAATGCTATCCAGGCCTTAAAGTTTAAGCTTTTCGCTAATCGTATGACCGCAACTTCAGAGGTGAGTGCCCTCAGGTCACTCCAGCAGAGACGTGATACTAAAAACTTGATCCGGACTAAAGGAGCGATAAAAGAATATTTGCAAATATCAAGATAAACATTCCAACTCTACGCGAGAGTTTACAAACATTCTTTATTTTTTTTGATAGTTCTTCGTCTTATATTCATTAGTTTCATTACGTTTAAATAAGTCTGGAGCAAAAACATAAATACAGTCAGCAGAAGTACCTAGATGCAACCAAAGTAGTCACAACGATCAGCACAAGCTCTTATGTCTATAACATAGAGTCGTGCTTAGATTATTGTGACCGGTTCGGTTGCTGAGCTAGTTAGCTGCTGACTGTACCTTCGTCTAGGGGCGAAAGGGCAGGGCTGGTAAAAAACAGATGGCAGCGCCGTTACTGTCTATGCAAATTTGCACACTTATGTATAAAAAACCGGACAAGTGCGAGTCGGGCTCGCGCACCGAGGGTTCCGTACAAAAAAAAATCCCGCTTACCTCCAGTCATTGATGTACCAAAAATAGACGGATGTGCCACCCCTTCACCGCGCGCGGACAAGCAATATAGGTGATTAGGTGATTCGATGACTTAGTCGCCAACGGCCGCCGCTCAGGTGACATCTCCTTGACTTGCCCAATTTCAACAGTTTTACACATTTTTGAACTGTACAAACAACACGAAAAAGAAAAACAAAGCACAAGGAATCACATTCAATACATAAATAAATAATATGCTCATTATTTGTAAAGAAATCATGCATTTAAAATTACAACTTTTTTTTTTAGACTGTGCATTATCTGGCCAATGACGACACTGAAATATCTTTTTTGTATTTTTTCCGTTATTTCATATTTTTACCTTTGAAACAGTTACGAAACACTTGCCTTCCATTCCACTTGCCACTCTGTGAGGTTTCTCGTCTCTTATACGTAAAATATTATCAGTAGTGGCTCTATGAGTTGTAGACCTCGTGAGCTAATTTTTTTTTCCAAAAAACTATAATTATCGAGCCTGTTTACAACATTTTACACCGTAGAGAAGAACAGCTGGACAGACATACGAAAGAATTTTTGACCAATTTGAAACGTTGACGCTTCGCTCGCTCGGTCAATAAAGAACGACCTGTTATTTTATGTTCGTGAATTAGCAGGTCATTGTTATCATGCGACTACTTGTTATTTTGTTGACATGAATTAGCAGGTCGGTAGTCGTACATTATCCAGATGGTACCTATATTTGTCTGTGGTATATTCCCTTGAAGTTTGACATGTCAGTGTAATGACAGCTAATGAGTGAAGGCCGCATTTTGTCAGCGCTAAAGAGGTGCGTGGCCAGTCTTTCATGTTTAAAAGTCAATGCCCCCAGTGTTTAAAGTCATTCAATGTTAGCAGAGCCCTGCTCCGAAGCAAAATGTACGTAGTGTGGGGTCATTTTACATTGGTCTATGACGTATACAGCCAGACATAAAAATTTAAGATTTTGAGATTTTTCTGAGTGGTTGTGTTGTGGTGCTATAAGAGCTACCTTCATACCAAATTTCAAGTTTCTAGGACATCTGGAAGTACCCTTTAGGTTTTTGGAAATCGGCAATTTGTATGGAAATGGCCTTTTTAATGACTGTATCTTTTGATTGCGTTGACTTAGAAGGTTGATTTTTTCACAGCCTCAAAGGACCGCAGGCTTGAGTATTTGGTATTAATTTCAGCATGCTATCTCGACGCGTTCTAGAGAAAAAGGGACTTGACAGACAGACAGACAGACGGACAACAAAGTGATCCTGTAAGGATTCCGTTTTTTCCTTTTGAGGTACGAAACCCTAAAAACCGGACAAGTGCGACCAAAATAGATTTCTTCTTTTCTGGAAAAATACGGGTGCATATCATATCATATCATATCATATCATATCATATCATATCATATCAGCATCAGACTATTTACATCCCACTACTTGGCACAGGCAGCTCTCCCGAAGAGTGGGCTTCCTGAGTGCGGTCCTTCCATTGGTGGGCCATTTTATAGAAAGATGCACCCCACTTTTTTTATTGTGATCTGACGACCGGATAACCTAGTGGTTAGAGACCCTGACTATGAAGATTGAGGTCCCGGGTTCGATTCCCGGCCGGGGCAGATGTTTGTATGATGAATACGAACGTTTGTATTCGGGTCTTGGATGTTTAATATGTATTTAAGTATGTATTTATCTATATAAGTATGTTTATCCGTTGTCTAGTATCCATGGTTCAATTGTTTCAATTGGTGTCAATTGTCCCGTGATACTTATTATTATTTTATTTTTTTATGTTAGGTATATCTTAGGTATACTTAGAATCACAAGGCACTATCAATTTTAATGTGTGAAAAAAATTCCCATAATTTTAATATTTTTTTTTGCGTCCATTCCACTTCCATTCCGTTACTCTCATAAAGTGCATTTGAAAATGGTTACGGAATGGAACATAATATTTTGGGACACTCGTTTTTCACGTATTAAAATAAATAGTACTCGTAATTCTACGTAACTTTAGATATAAAAAAATCAAAATTTAAAAAAAAAAGTGTTTATACGTACAACTTTCTATAAAATGCATTAGACATAATGATAACGGGATATTGACCGCAATTACCTTAAAGGTTTGATGAGCTCCCGATATCATGTCTAATGCAATTAACAGCGAATCATTTAAAACTGTTTTTACTATAAAAGTTCAATATTTCAAAAACGGGTGAACTGATCTTAATGAAACTTAGCTAAGAACCATCTCGATTAAACAAAAAAAACCGCATCGAAATCGGTCCATCCGCTTGCGAGATACACAGATACATAGTTCAAACATATAGCACCCCTCTTTTTCGTCGGGGGTTAAAATTGGCCCAGGAACTGCAAAATCTGCACAGGCGGAGCCGCAGCCAAACCTACTAAGTATATTTAAGACGCTTCCCTGAGCGCTTCGCGCCTTCCTCACCCCACCTCACTTCTACTAAACAACTTCGTTTTAGTGATGACGCCTATTAAATATCGGTCTAACTTCATTTTACACAGTGTTATCACAAATAACGCGTCTTTCCGAAAAAAAAAAATTTTTCTCAAAATTCACTCACTGAAATCACTTATTTAAAAACTTTAAAATAGTCTAAATAAAGGCCTGGTGCCCAGCAGTGGGGCGTAAATAGGCCGATGATGATGATAGTGATGATGATGATGATTATGAAAAGGTGATTTAATAATGTTAAACATAGAAATCCTAGTCTATTAAATTCTCTATACATTGGTGTATGTCACAAGTCAAAGTAAATTATGCTTATGATGTAGTATCAGAATATTAATTGCAACTTGACTTACTTGTTATGCAGATATCATAAGTATTAAATAGGAAAAAAAAACGAAACATAGAAAAACAAGTCAAGGTGTTATAGATACTTAATGTATTTATATATTTTGTTTTCATCGCTTCAGTAATTTACAGAATGGCTCTAAAAAGCAGCCATTTCAGCGTCTGGGTCAGGGAAGCGTCTTAACTAAACATAAGTAAGTAATTTGCAATCTACGTATTCGTATATATGGCAACCCTCAGCCAATCTGTACCTAAAGGACACTCAGAACGGGCCTCATTAGCAAAGTACTATCGGTCATGCAAATGGCTTGAAGACCCCGAGAGGTAATTAAAATGGATAAGGTGTTACAAGCAGAAATATAAACATCAGGATATGCTCTTTGGAGCATTCTGTCACAGGATCGGTTTTGCTAGCACGCCGGCGCTAATTTTCATCATCATGTCAGCCGATTGACGTCCACTTCTGGACATAGGCCTCCCCCAAGGCTCTCCACTCTGACCGGTCCTGTGCCTTCCGCATCCACCGCGGTCCCGCGATCTTTACCAGGTCGTCGCTCCATCTTGTTGGAGGCCTACCGACAGCTCGTCTCCCGGTCCGTGGACGCCATTCGAGAACCTTCGAGGCACTAATTTTTGTGCTACAAAGGCAACGAAAACGGAGTGCCGAAGGGTTCGTCCATACGCTATACATAATAGGTAGGTATGTCTATGGTTACAACAAGTGGAGACTTTTAATAAGGTAATTTTTTTACCTATGTGGTTGTAATTTAAATGTATGATGCGATGTGTGCCTGGTACGATGCGGGGTGGGGAATTTATAGTGTGGTCAATGAGTGATTGTGGATGGAATGATCGAAAGCAGAAAGCTTGACTTTGGGACTTTGTTTGGACTATTTAAGAGACAAATATACTAAAAGTCCCCACCCCTCCGAGGTGAGCCCTAGGAGGGGGGGGGGGGGCAAAGAAGGACCCGTTTTTTGTTTTTTTGCTTACATCTCGGAAACGATGAGTCATAGGAAATGTTGTCGTACTGCATAAAGAAAGCTACCTATTCTAGCTAGCTTTACCTATTCTCAATCGTCTAGATATGAGCTTTAATAAACAGTAGTTTTTCAAAAATGTGGTTTTTACCTTACTCCTTAACTTTAAGCCTCCTTAATGTAAATGGGATGAGGAAAATCTAAAAATCAGCCCTCTACTCCATGTTTGATGCAACTAGCAAGCCAAGTCACCTACAGAACCTTGTCATTTTACTTGGTGGAGTATTCCTCATTCATAAAGTGATTTGGCCAAGAGGAGGTATAGTGGCCACTGTATGTAACACTATCTAAAATTGATAAAGCGTAACTACCCAGGGAAAACGTGTAATGTTATAGTCGATGGATACACCAACTCTGCCAAGAGTTCCAAGTCTGACGAATAAGAGCATAGGTATCGACTAAAAGCAGTCTACGGATATAATATCTGATATATTTGCAGCTGAGAATACTTAAAATAATGGGTTATGCACTAATTAACTGAAATTTGTATAAATTTTCAACGGTAGTTGATAATATTAGTATACTTAAAAAAATAGTAAAAAACGCGTTTTTGAAAAACAACTGTTTTCGGAGCTCATATCTAAGACAACGATTGAGAAGAGGTAAAAGGTTTTATCAGCTTTCATTGTGGAGTATAACGAAATTTGGTATGACACATCGTTTTTGAGAAATTAACAAAAAACCAAAAAACGGGACCTTCTTGGGGCCCCCACCCTAGGGCTCACCTCCGAGGAGTGGGGACTTTTAGTATGTTAACCCTCAAACTCGTCTAAACAAAGTCCCGAAGTCAAACTTTCTGCTTTCGATCATTTCCTTTACACCCCACTTGTGAGCATTCATTTCCCAGGGTATTAAGGTTTTTTGACGAAGCATGTTGCTGATGACGTTTTGTAATTAAGGTTAAGCTAGTTGACGAGGCCTGTATTAAAAAAAATGCATGTTGAAGATTTTTATGTACACAAATACTTAAAACTCTCTGAAACATAAATACACAAAAAAAAAACAGAAAAATGCCAAACCCGAGAATCGAACCCGGGAAATCGGGGATCGGGAGTGTCGAGGATCTGAGTTCGATTCCCGGGGTTGGCATTTTTCGGGTTTTCATTTTCTGTGTATTCATGTTTCAGTGAGTTTACTAAAAGTATAGTTTAAATTATTTTTTGTTAAGCGATATTACATAAGTAACTACTTAATATCAACATCTCGCGAAACATTAGGTACTCTAATAAAATAATGCCACAAACACAAAAGATAACTCCTATAATCAACTGAACTCAAATTTACTTGCCATTATAAAGCGAAACAACGCAGTTAAAACATTTTTACAACACAATAACTCGCCGCCATTAAGGCTGTGGCCACTGCGCGCGACTAGCGGGTTGTTCGGTTGTATCCACGGACCAACCACCCTCTGGACACCGCATCTTCTATAATTTACTTGGAAAGTCATTACGAAAAAAGCCGCGGTGAGTGCGTCGTGATTGGTTCATAGCTTGTCATCTCGCTTGTCATCTGGTGGAAAGCGAGCCGCGATTCGAGGCCAGAGAGGTTTATAGGTCCAAATGAGTGCGTTTCGGAAACGTTCGCAATGACATTTGGTGTCCAGAGGGTGGTTGGGCCGTGGTTGAGTCTATTGATGATCTCAATTGGATTATTTTTGTGTCATTTCCCAATTTTTTATTTTTACGGTTTTCCCGTGAATATCAATTATACCGTGCCAAAGAGCCGTGAAAAAGCCGTGATCGCCTAGTGGTTTGACCCATGGCCTCTCAAGCCGGTCGTGGGTTCAAACCCTGGCTCGTACCTCTGAGTTTTTCGGAATTTATGTGCGGAATTACATTTGTAATTTATCATGAGCTTTTCGGTGAAGGAAAACATCGTGAGGAAACCTGCACACTCCTGCGAAGCAATTCAATGATGTGTGTGAAGTTCCCAATCCGCACTAGGCCCGCGTGGGAGCTGTAGCCCAGGCCCTCTCATTCTGAGAAGAGGCCTGTGCCCAGCAGTGAGACGTAAAAAAGGCTGGTGATGATGATGATGATGATCAATTTTACTTTTAAAATAGGTACTCACTGAAACATGAATACACAGAAAATAACCAGAAAAGAACTTAGAGATATCAGATCACTCACGTACTTATACGTATAAGTCAACTTTCGGACTAATTCTTAGATCTTCCTCTAGACGCGGTCAGAGTCTTGGCATGCAGTGTTCGTTTCGCTACCGCCGAAGCGCGTGCTCCTAGAGGAATTACTACGGATTAGTCCGAAGCAAGTCGGGACTATACTACTGACTCGATTGATATACTTAAGTGAGTGATCCGATTAGTTGACTTAATTGAATCTCACGGTTGTTTCATGTTAGGAGGAATCAATTTGCTCGAAGATAAAGTCAGCAGCAGAAGTAGCTAAGCAACCGAAGCGGTCACTATGATCTAAGCACGGCTCTATTGTTATAGACATAAGAGCTTATGCAGATCATTGTGACCGCTTCGGTTGCTTAGCTACTTCTGCTGCTGACTGTACTAGGTGTCCTAAATCGCCGCCGATCGCGTACAGTCGCCTCCGCAACGTAAGTCAGGCGACGCTGCAATAAGTACATCCTAAATGTGTAGTAAAATGTTATTGTTACATAAAAACGTAAAATAAAACCTCATTCGGTTTACGAGTGCTGTGGTACTAAGAATTGGCCCGGTCCAGACAAAACAACGGAGAGGGGTGTAAGCCACAGTGGGATAGTTAAAAGCAGTATGTAAGTTTTATAATTATCTTGAGATTCAATCATAGCGAAATAAACGGACCACGGTTTGCGCGCAGTTTGTGTTTCGCTACCGTCAAAGGGTGTGCTTCCAGAGGAATGACTATGGATTAGTCCGAAACATGTCGGTATGTACCTGTGTGTATGTACCTAGAGGAGCATGCTGCATGCTATAATGCTATGCACACTATTTGTATGCTGCCACGCAAAGCATAGTGAGACGAATCAATCTATACATATGACCATTATTGTAAACCTATGTTTTGACAAATAAATAATCATTCTGATTCTGATTATTTTTTACTTCCCGAATAGAAACTTTACGACCACTCAAAGGTTGACTGGCAGAGATCCCTTAAAGGGATAAGTCCGCCTTTGTACTCAAACGTTATTGTTGTAACTTGTGTTTTATCTTGTTTTTTGTACAATAAAGTGTTTACTTACTTACTTACTTTAGTTTCGATATGCTATGTTACCGCAACCGAATACGCTCGAATTTTAAATCAAACGCTAAAATCAAGCCATTACCGTTGCACAGCGGTTACACTAAAACAAATCTAGCGCTACTGTCAACCTAGAGTGCTACTTTGCTGAGGGTCGAGCATGAGTTTTCGAATCCTGCGTAACGTTACGGTTATCGTATCGAGATCGAGAAGATTTGAAGATTTATTTGCTTAGTATAAGTAGGTACATCAGTGGCATTAGGTGATAGCTTATTCTGCTATTAGTATTATTCCATTATACTGGTACGCAATTTTTTTTTGTTAATTATATAAAAGTGTCTTGAGAAAGGAAGTCCTTTACACTATAGTAGTTTTTTTCCGACAGCATCTGCATTAACTTCTTTTTAAATATATTGAGGGGTAGATCCTGAACATATTTCGGCAATTTGTTAAAAACTTTCATACACATAACAAAGCAATGCTTTCTGTATAATGCTGTTCTAGGAATGCAAACATGAACCAGTCTCATACAATTTTTTTAGTTCCAAATACGCTCACTGGCGGGCGCTGTTCCAAATGTCATACAAACTCAATAACATTTACTATTCGATTTTACGTGACGCAGGTTTCGAATATTCGTACTCGGGCCTCTGTTGCTTTACTGTTTAAGTACATTTTACTGTTAAAGTCTTGGATAGTGTCCAGACATAGAAATTGGCTAACGTTTCATGTGTAACTCCAATGTCCAAATGGATATCGTATATCTTGCGAAGACGAAGAGTAATGTTTTTTAATACAAAAGATATGAGTTGTATCGAACAATGCGACTTGATTAATTGCGTTATTTTGTAATGTTATCTGCAAACCGGGGGTTGTGGATATTTCTATGGGCAGTGGTGATCACTTACCATCAGGTGATCCACTTGCTCGTTTGCCTTCCTTGTCGTATAAAAGAAAAGTACTTATCTACTCAAAGTACACTTGACGCCAACGAACACGAGCACTTTAAAGCTCAATATGTTCAAAGAAGGATCTTCACACGCCCCTAACTTAATTGGAAGACCTATCCAACGACACTCCATGCTATGGGAGAGATAAGAAACAAAATCACCCTCACTTTAAGTGTAGGAGAGGTACTTACTACCATAAAATTAATGTTAATAAATAATAAATAAATAATAAATATCATGGGAAAAATTTACACCAATTGACCTAGTCCCAAACTAAGCAAAGCCTGTACTATGGGTACTAGACAACGGATAAACATACTTATATGGATAAGTACATACTTATATACATATTAAACATCCAAGACCCGAGAACAAACATTCGTATTCATCATACATACATCTGCCCCGACCGGGATTCGAACCCGGGACCTCAAGCTTCATAGTCAGGGTCGCTAACCACTAGGCCATCCGGTCGTAATATTCAAGATTTTATTCTACCACTTTATCGGTCTGATTAATACGTATATGTATGCCACGCTACAGCTTTCTATTACCAAGAGTTTCTGAACTATGTCGCGCACAGACGGACACAAAGACGGACATGGCGAAACTATAATGGTTTCATGATGACTAAGGAACTTTAAAAATGAATAGCATCAAATTATTACAAATTCTAGATAGACCATAAATTTTCGAAGACATATTTTTCTAGTTACTGTCAAGATAACCCACACACACTGACATTGAGGAGGATAGACAGGAAAAAACAATATTTGCATAGCAAACGCAATACCCCTAAATCCTTATTTATCCTTTCCGACTCTATCTCACGAGTTGGGTTACATTGCCGTGATCGATAGATCACTTATTAAAACACAGCCTCGTGACCCCGCAATGAAAAGCAAGTCTGAACATATTTCGTGAAACTAAAACAAAACGATCCGATCATTATTCTCGAGCGTCTCAACTACTAACACTCTGTCACTTAGCTATTTGCTGGCGACTTATTTTACCACTTGCTTTTTTTAGCTAGCCTGCGTTTCGGTAATACTTTTATCTACACACTTATCGTAAGTCCGCTATTATCCGTTCAGAAACCGTAGGCAATGAACATCATTACGACAAACAATTTTCGTCTTCAAAAACCAATACAATTTAAAAATAAGCCTCAATTTAAACGTTAGGTCGATGTAATGAAATAAAAACGGATCACTCACGTACGTAAGTCGGGTTTAGCTCGACATGTGTCGGACTAATTTGTAGTCGCACGACCCAGCGGCGGCGAGACGCACACTGCGCACCGCGGCTCACAAGAGTGTGCGTCTCGCCGCCGTTGGGTCGTGCGCTCCCAGAGGAAGGACTACGAATTAGTCTTCAAAGAATTTTCCGCTCGCACCGCACCGACTTCATATTTCTGCTGCTTAGTGCTAGGCCATAAAACTTTAGGCTTTAGTTTCTGTTGTCCGATATAAACGCATTTTATTTTATTTTATTGATTTATCATTATTTTAGAGGATTATTTTACGTTTTTTTTTTCTAAGGTTTTTTTTTGGAGGCGGTTTTACTTTTTTGTTAAAAGATTTTTCTCTCAAAATTTTCATATCTAGTCTATGACTGAATGATCAGCTGCGAAGATCAACTTGTGTCTAATGCCGCATTGCGTCTATTTACCTACTTTACCGTCATATGAGCGTTAATATATTTGAAGACAGTTTTGGACAATTTATATCTAAATTATGTTTCATTGTTCACAAGACTTCCCTTATTATCAATCAGCTTAAGTCCGTCACGAAACATTTTCTTCTTTGCAAAATCTTGCGGGATGAACTGGGGATTAGGGTTGTCTTCACTCACAGGAACATACAGTCGTGGCAATGGTAATGCTTCTTGTGTCTTCTTTTTCTTCATTTCTTCTTTCCGTCTCAGCATCTGCTGGATTGTCTTCACCAAGTCTAATGGTAACGGCATCTTTGAAGGTTTTGAATCCACTGTTTTATCAATTTCTTCTTTGCTCTCTATTGTTTCAGCTTGTATCTCATCTTTGAATTTTAAAGCCATTGGTTTTCCATTTGAGGTGATGAGTAAGCCTTTGATTTTGATCACTTTAGAGTTCACATGCACGAAGAGTGTGATGAGAATTGTAATTTTTTTAAGCATCTTTATACAGCGTTTGATTTACGTGAATGTGAATTTCTAGTTGCTGATTAAGATACTTTAAAATTCAATTACTCGGAACAAAGTGTGGAGAATTGCTTTGATTAGAATTGGTTAACTGTGTGGAGTTTTATCGGTAAAATTGGTGGTTTATTTCGAGAAGTCTTTAATGAAAACGGTTATAAGACGTGTTTGCTGCCTGCGTTGAAAGATCGAAATACCTTACATTCAAATTATTTATTTGTGAAACGAGAAATGGTGGAAAATAGTGCAATGGATAGCGAAATAGCAGAAGTTTAGTGGTAGCCTAGTAGTTTGACCTATCCTGTCTTCTCAATCAGAAGGGTTCGAGCCTAAGCTTTCACCTCTGTGTTTTCTTACATTATGTGCGAAATGACATTTGTAATTTGTCATGAGGTTTTCGGTGAAGGGAAACATCACAAGAAAGCCTACAGAGAGAGAGAGAGAGAGAGAGAGAGAGAGGGACACATACATCACACAAACACACACATTTGACACAGAAAAAATAAAACAGTACATTTGAAAGAATAAAACTCAACAGAACTAATATAACCATCTTATTTAAAAACAAAATGACACTCATGCGATGCGAAACAATTCAACTACAGTACAAGCCCTCTTATTCCGAGAGTAGGCCTGTGACCAGAAGTGAAACGCCAATAGTGCCAACGCTGTAATAATTAATGTAAAAGCACTTTTAAAAATCTTCTTCTGTTATAAAAACAAAGTGCTGTTAAATGTGGAAAAAACCTTGGTTCAATGTAATCAATCTTTTGTCCACAAATTGATGCCCATAGGATTTCTCGTGCGACACAATTGCTAGTAATACACAAATTACATGCCAAAATTTACAGTAATTAAATTAAATCACAATGAAACTATTACTACAGTGCTTGTAGTAGTTGTTGTATCAACAGGTGCCTTTCTCTCACAATTGCCATCATCTCCCATGCAAAACTAGTTGGATATCGCTTAAGTACCTTTAACTTTAAATTCACGAAAGCAAGTCAGATTAACTTTAAGAAAAATTCTTAGAGAAAGTTAAGTTTTAAAATTTTACTCCCTAGAGATCTGCAGTAATTTGCTCTCGGAATAATATAAGACTCATACGAATAATTTGAACTTTATTATGCATTGAATTAAATCATGTGACTGAATGTAGTTTTTTGCCAATATTTCTGCTTCGAGGAGATTTCTGATGAGATGACTTAGTTTAGTTAACCAAAGAAAGTTTAGACTGTACAGTTAGTTCCCTAACATACTGTCCACTGTTTTTTAGGTAGGTAAGTACCAACTACATAGAAAAGTCAATACTTATGTTGATTGACTGTACATGTAATACTGAACACTTCTTGTCATTCGATTTACATAAAATGCGTGCATTTCAGCTTAATTGCAAACCGGGAATTCGGTTTTATCTTTAAGATTACAGGCAGGCAGACACCGGGACTGGTTAAGCTTAGGTAACAAAAGCTTGTAACAAAACCATTCATCCGATTAGGAGCTACGATGCCACAGACAGATAGACAGATACACAGGTCAGGGCTTAAGAAAAAACTATCTTTGTACGTTTTGACTTTTATTTTCGATAAGAACCAAAAATAAATAATAAAATAAAAAATAAATATCATGGGACAATTTGACACCAATTGACCTAGTCCCAAACTAGGTAAAGCCTATGGGTACTAGACAACGGATAAACATACTTATATAGATATATACATATGTACTTAAATACATATTGTTAAACACCCAAGACTCGAGAACAAATATTCGTATTCGTCATACAAACATCTGCCCCAACCGGGGATCGAACCCGGGACCTCAAGCTTCAGTCAGGGTCTCTAACCACTAGGCTATGCGGTCGTCAAAAAAAGACTTCAATATCTAGATACCAAGTACATATTCCTCTGGCTTGCGCTGGATATCGAACGTGCTTGTAGCAAGCTGAGTGTTTTCCCTGCAAGGTTTACTTTTAATTACGGCAGCACTCCGGTTGCCGGAGACCGGATTACCTTGGCTTTAACATTATTTCTGTCTATACGTACGCTCGTGGAATAAAGACATATAATTTTTTTGCTGGGAAGTACCATATTTGATGCTTTGGACGCCTTCACTAGTTTTATTACTCTTACCCGTAACCCTCCGATAGTTGGGCAAAACTGACTTTCGTTTTATTTTACCGTAGTAAATGTTATCCGATCAATCCCAGGTGTCACGGATAAAGCATATTAATTTGTATTCATCACATAGAATATGTACAGTAACTTGCAAAATTGTACAATTTGCAAGTTAGACAAAACCAATCTTAAACATACAATGACAATGCAAAGAAAAATTCGTTAAGCAGCTGGACTTGAACCAGCAACCTCGGTAATCCCTACCACGCTCCACCAATTAAGCTATACTTAACGTTGGTGTACCTAACGAATTTTTCAATGCCTTGTGTCATATTTTATTTTGGAAGATCTCTCCTCAGCGCCATCTATGAGTAGCTTAATCAAGCAGCTCACCCACTACGGAACTTCTACAGTTACGCATTAGTGGCAAGAGATGGAGCTATTTTCTGAATCAATGAAAATAATCGATTTATTGATTATTTTTGTTTTTATTTTTATGAAACATTCATAGAATGAAATTCAACATACAATGACAATGCAAAGAAAAATTCGTTAAGCAGCTGGACTTGAACCAGCAACCTCGGTAATCCGTACCACGCTCCACCAATTAAGCTATACTTAACGTTGGTGTACGTTGGTGTTGGTGTTGGCGTTGGTGGTACGGATTACCGAGGTTGCTGGTTCAAGTCCAGCTGCTTAACGAATTTTTCTTTGCATTGTCATTGTATGTTGAATTTCATTCTATGAATGTTTCATAAAAATAAAAACAAAAATAATCAATAAATCGATTATTTTCATTTAAAACCAATCTTCAATTTAAATTGGTGGGATAACAGATTGTGTACTAAGCGCTTAGTAGTAAATGTCAGTTAGGCACTAAATATCACGAGATATAACTTGTTATAAACCGCTAAGAATAAATTAATCTCTACAGTTTAAACCCACTTGCTTTCTCTCGATTTTTAGCTCTTCAAACTTCCATTTTCGGGCGTATTTGCTCAGATGGATTGGCTATTCAGTCCACAGCCCTTTTGAGATGCTTGAGGAGCTCTTGGGCCTGACTCGCAAGATCTTGTCAACCCCAATCGCCTGAAGAATCAATGGCCGATAAAAATGCATTTTGCATACTTAATTTGTGCAAAAGAAACTGTGTGGAATAATTAGGAATTGTAAATTACTGTATAGCTTGATGACTGAATTCGATGGTAGACTTTGGAATGTAGTTTTAAATCGATGTCTTCTAGTGACGACATTTTTGACAATTATTATCGTTTAATTTTGCGTTTAAATAAGTATTTATTAACTTTTAAATAACTTGGTTTGAATTGACATTTATAAAATGTATTGTTTTGCCATATTACTTGATTGTATCTTACATAAATTTTTATTTTATTAAAATTTTATCTCGACGACCTTTTTGTGAATTCCTTATATTTTTTGACATATAAAAATGTAATGCGATTCTCATTAAGTAATAAATTAATCTAATCTAATCTATAAGCTTTTCGGCAAAGAAAAATATGTTGAGGAAACTTGCAACATTCCAGCATACTGAATCCACGCTGGGCCTGCGTAGGAACTATAGCCCAAGAACTCTCACGCTGAGAAGAGTGACGTTAATAGGAATGGTTAACCTAAATGAATCCGATAAAAGAACTTGACATGTCTGAACAAAGATCCCACCCCCCTTCATACTACACCTAATGTACCCGAAAACCTCCTGAATTCTAACAAACGGCAGTAAAGCCTATCATATGTCCTTGTAAAAAACTGGCAGCCGGCCAATCTGTATCGATTCCGTACTTACGTAACATTGGCGTATCTCTACTTGCGTTTTTAGGGTTCCGTACCCGAAAGATACCATCATCTCCAGTCTATTTACGCCCCACTACTGGGTACAAGCTTCCTCTCGCACCGAGAGGGCTTGAACTAGTTCCCATACAGCCCCAATGTATTAAGAACTTCACAAACACCATTGAATGGTTTCGAAGGAATTCAGCGCCCCGACCACGAAGTGCAAAATTCGAACTTCGTATCGTGCTGTCCCGCTCACTCTCGTATTAAATAGTTTGAGCGGGACGACAAGATACGAACTTCGATTTTAGAATTTCGTAGTTTAGGGGCAGGTTTGCTCACGAGGTTTTCTTTCACCAAAAAGCTCATGATAAAATACCAATGTGAGCCTATTCCTCTGTCCGTCCGTCTGTTCGACCGTCGCAGAGCTGTTTCTTTTGAACCGTATTAACTAGACACTTGAAATTTTCACATGGTCACTTCACTAAAACAACAGATAAGTAATTAAATACTTACAAAATAAGATTAAATACTTACAGATAAGTAATTAAATATAGCTGCAACTTACAAAAGTTGAAAGACTCTGTATATTATTACTTCGAACTCAAAAATCCAACCACCATCCAACCACCTCGATTAAACTAGCTTTCGATTTAAATAAAAGAACTTTTTCCAAATCGGTTTATTCTTTTCAGAGCTACGACCACCACAGACGGACACATGGATACGACAAACTTATAACAGGACCCTTCTTTTGCAAGTCGCACACGCACTTAGCCGTTTTTTTCTGAATCCTAAATACTGTGTCTCGAGTAAAGTAATATCTTCCCCACCAACCTTCAGTGTATCACATATTATATCGTATAGACCTACTATATATTACTACTGCAGTAAGTAATTGAACGGTGGTGTAGAAAAGTAATATGAAGTTACATGTATTATTATATCTATTACGATACCACCATGGAAGCTTTGATACTTATGGTATGTGATATTGGAAAAGGTATGTTGTAATATAGGTAGTAGATTTATCTACACACATGTCAATACGTCCTCCATAATACGTTAAGAAATAGTATGTAATGACCAGCATTACGACAGTTAGTTTTACTATGAATTTTTTTATTAAGGTTGTCGTTATGAGTTTCAAATTTGGAAAATCTTCAAAGACCAATACAATTTAAATAGGCCTACCATCCAAAACGTCAGCCTGTTTATGTTTGTCTATGATTGTGAATAATTCAGATCCTTCTTAACAAGTTTGTCAATAGAAATTCTATTGTGTCTGATTTAACGCCGGCGAAAGCATTAATAAGAAAATTGCGGGAATTCCATGGAATAATCGAGGAAAACTGAAAAAAAAAATGCGACGTTGCCAGCTCAATATTACAGGAATAAACGCTCTTAATTAGGATTATGCAGACAAGCGCACAGCGTCATCTCTAGTCCGAGTGGAACTATTTTTTTTTACGATTTCTGAAAATCAGTGTGCTCAAAATCTCCACTGCGCGTCAGTATGAAAGCATCCTAATTTATGCTCAGAGGCGCTTGACGGGAAACCGGTGAGACTCAATACTATCAGTTAATAGAATTTTGGTTTCTGTGCTTAATGTTGTTTGGTGGATAATAAAGGTAGTGTATTATACAACAAATTATTGTGATAGTGATCAGTAAATGAAGAATTCAAGTGAAAACTCCCTCTGCTTGTCACCCCCAAGTACCTGCCGGCCGCTGCTCGCCGTAGCTCGCCGTAAAGTACACTATCGCCTTACGGAAGGCATGAGCAGCTGACAGGACGTGACTAGGACAGATTGACGACTCTGAATGTGACAGGACTTTTATTTACAGAAATTAAACAAAAACAACAGATACAGTTGTATGGACTTAGTTTCCTTTACCTATCCTTTATGGGTCGAACTATATAAAAAAAAAACAATTTGGGGCTCGTCGCCAATAAACTATTCTTCCGTTGACATCTTTCCCAACTTTTTTCTTTCAGCCCTCGTTTCAGGCACACAGGTTTAATACAGGTTTTATAAAAAGCTTTTCATGCAGATTGATCCTAACGTCCCCAGGCCGCGAAGCGGAAAGGTTGACGACCTCGCTCGATACGGGTGCAATGACCTGAGCTAACACTAGGTGACTAGGCTATTAATGACCTAATAATATTTTTACGGCTCTTTTCATGCTGAAGGTGAAGTGTGAATGATGAAAATTGATTGCTACTTGAAGAAATATTAGGTATAATTGAAGTAAAAAGCTGTAATACCGATACCGATGGCCACTCAAGCAGAGGGTCTTGAGTTCGAGCCCCGCCTACATTTACAATTTATCACGAGCTTTTCGGTGAAGGCAAACATCTTAAGGAAACCTGAACACTCTTGCGAAGCAATTCAATGGTGCGTGTGAAGTTCCCAATCCGCACTGGGCCCGTGTTGAAACTATAGCCCAAGCCCTCTCACTCTGAGAGGAGGCCTTTGCAGCTGGCACGTATAAATTGCACATATCAGACTGATGTTTATTGAAGTGGCGTCTCGCCGTGATCACTTTAAGGCTTCGTATGTAGCTGAAAAGGAAAATAATGAACTAAGTAATAATAATTATACTATTACTTCGTTTTCTGTCTGTCTGTCAATCCCAAGTAAATCAGTACCTATGGGGCACCTACTTTTTATTGACCTAGAATCATAATCAAAAAATCCGAGTACGAAACCCTCGGTACTCGATTCCGACTTGTACTCGGTCGGATTATTTTGAACCCCCAACGAAAAAGAGGGGTGTTATAAGTTTGACCTGTGTATCTATCTGTGGCATCATAGCTCTCAAACGAATGAACCAATTTCGATGCGGTTTTTTGTAATCGAAAACTAGTTTAATCGAGATAGTTCTCAGCTAAATTTTATTAAAATCGGTTCGACCGTCTTTGAAATAATTTATTGAATCAGGCGTTACTTTGCGGAGGTCCATATTTATGAACTAAAAAACAATTACTTTGCTCACCCGCGACCACCCGACAACCCCCCCCCCCCCCCACATTGTCACTTAAAAGTTCAATATTTCAAAGACGAACTAAAAAACAATTACTTTGCTCACCCGCGAACACTGATGACAAAGAGTTATATCTGTGCGGCAAATGTATGTTTCTATGCAACACCTCCGCCTCCACTACACGAATCAACACATGCCACACAGACCCAACTATCACCACCACCACTATACTAAGTTAGTAGTTTAGAATAGTAGTTTAGGGTAGTTTGGAATTCATTTTAAAAAAAAAGGGTAGTTTAGGACTTACATAAAAGGGTAGTTTGGAATTTACGTGGATACGTTGGTTTTGTCATTAACAAAGTTGAGTACATGGTTTACATATGTCAGTAGTGGAAGTAGTGGCATGTTGAGCGGTTGTTGTTGTGCTTCGTAAATGGCCTCGTGGAGAGTGCCGAAACGCGTCAGCGTTTAGTATAGTGGTGGTGGTGATAGTTGGGTCTGTGTGGCATGTGTTGATTCGTGTAGCAGTGGAGGCGGAGGTGTTTCATGTAAACATACATTTGCCGCACAGATATAACTATTTGTCATTAGTGGTCGCGGGTGAGCAAAGTAATTGTTTTTTAGTTCATAAATATGGACCTCCGCAAAGTAACGCCTGATTCAATAAATTATCTGTACAGAATCGTTTAAAATTATTCTTATTTTAATCCTTAATTCTAATTTTAATGTTATTAAATTTATATTCAAGAAATCAATATTTACAAGAGCTATTTAAAGAATAGTCGTTAAATAATGTCAATTTATAATTAAAAATCATGTCCAATCATTGGTTTAACTGCGTTAAACAGAGTTCCTCTTTTGTTATATTTTATTGTATAGCAACATTACCTGTCAAAATTCTGTTCGTCATTCTCCTTGTCATTGTATCGATTCACCGAGATTCATGACTGTAACGTTCTTACAATTTATTCTTAACTAAACCAGCTAAAATCTACAGTCCACTTTTATATTCAAGAGACCATATATCCTGAAAGACTCGAAAAGATTTTTCCATATCATAGGACAATGGACACCAATTCACTAGTCCCAAACTAGGCAAAGCCTGTACTGTGGGTACTAGACAACGGATAAACATACTTATAATAGATAAATACATTAAACATCCAAGACCCGAGTACAAACAGTATTCATCATACAAACCGACCGGACGACCGGATGGCCTAGTGGTTAGAGACCCTGACTATGAAGCTTGAGGTCCCGGGTTCAAATCCCGGTCGGGGCAGATGTTTGTATGATGAATATGAACGTTTGTTCTTGGGTCTTGGATGTTTAATATGTATATAAGTATGTATTTATCTATATAAGTATGTTTATCCGTTGTCTAGTACCCATAGTACAGGCTTTGCCTAGTTTGGGACTAGGTCAATTGGTGTCAAATTGTCCCATGATATTTATTATTATTATTGTTAAAACATCTGCCCCGACCGGGGATCGAGCTTCATAGTCAGGTTCTAACCACTAGGCTATCCGGTTGTCATTTACTTTTATTAAGAGCAGCTGCCACCTACCATCAGGTCCCTATTTCACCAACGTTACAATTGTCAGTTTACAATGACAATTAGATCTACATTTCTTGGCCAATATGAAGCGCCCTGAAACAAAAGCTCTTCAAGTCAACAATTGACACCGAATTGTCATTGAAAACTGACACTTGTAACGTTGGTGAATTAGGAGTCAGGTTATCGGCCGCATCATTCAGTTCCAATGTTTGAAATAAAACTGAGTCTTTCAACTGAATTCTGATTCATCCAGTGTGCTTTAAGTCTTAGTAAACCATAACAACTACTAAGCTTGGCTGAACATTAATTATGAAGGTAGCCCCATTATACAGTTGGCCTAGATTGAACGGTACGTTAATACAATACCTACATTACGAATGTGAACGATTTAACATTTAATAATTATCATCATCAAACTTAAGACTTAAACTTAAACTTGTCGGTGGAGTAAGCTGGATGGAACGGAAGACCAATGAGGAAGTACTTATTTTCAATAGTTAATGAGAAAAGAACGATCCTGAATGCTATAGAGAATAGACGCGGGAAAATGATTGGACGTTTGATACGACACGACAAATTCTTTACGTCCATTTTAGAAGAAAAAATTGAAGGGAAGAGAGGAAGAAGGGAAGTTACGTGGTCTAGATAAAGGAGAAGGCTGGTGTCGTGTCGTATCAGGAGTTTAAGGAACTCCACCGACATGAATGTACCATTTAGTATACGAAAACTGAAATGGAAATGCACAGGCCACGTATAAAGAGACATAGAAAAATTAAATAAGACATAAAAAGAAAAACGTGAAGTTTCGAAGACGGTAACAGCAGATAAAAAACAAACGCAAATAGGGGAGGCCTTTGCCAAAGCTGGGCAAACAGGCTTAGCTGTCGTTGTTGACTCACTAGAGTCGTATTATTAAAGATGTAAGCTAAGTTGTCTGAAAAAATAACCTTATTTCATTTATTATTTATCTGTAACTTTTACTGTGTTCAAGCGGGGGTTGCGATCAATCCACGCCAAGGGGCCTTTCTGAAAATCAGCGCTGAGCTCTTGAGCCCAGCACACGCTGAGACGGGCACCCATTGTCATACCTGTGTACTGTTATGTTTAGTTTGTAGTATAGATTTTTTGTTTTAATATGTACCCTGTTGTTTGGCAATAAAGATCTTTTTATTTTACTTTTTTATTTAAGTATATAATTTTATTACTATTGTTGGTACGGGTTTCCGATCATGGGCCAGTTTACGGAAAATTGTACACTCACTTTTTTTTGGATTTTTTATGGTATATCTACTTAGAACCACGAGCGCTATCGATTTTAATAGGTGAAATAAAAATTCCAAAATTTTAACACATTTCTGTACGTCCATTCCACTTCCATTCCGTTACTTTCATATTAAGTGCATTTGAAAAGGATAACGGAACACAATATTATGGTACACTTTTTTTTTCACGTATTAAAATCAATAGTACTCGTGATTCTCAGTATTTAATTATGATATAAAATTTTCAAAATTCCGGAAAAAAGTGTGTGTACAATTCTAATCCTAACTAGTGAAAGTAACTCTGTCTCTCTGTCTTTCTGTCTGTCTGTTTGTTACCGCTGCACCAATCTATATGAAATTTGGTAAGAAGATAGTTTAAATATTGAGGAATAACATAGGCTACATTTAATTCGGGAAAATCATATAGTTCCCGCGGGATAGCGATAACCGAAATCTACGCGCACGAAGTCGCGGGCAACAGCTTTTTCTATAAAATGGCCCATTTACCAAATAGTACTGGTAATGGCTGAAGAGCCGTCAATTACCGACCGCTTCGGGTCATGTCGTGTCGCGCGGAGTAGTCCGTCGTCGGTAAAGGGGTCATCGCCCCGCGCCCTGGCAGCGTTGCAAAACGCAGCACGCTAGCGCAGCTCACAGATTACGCCAGTAGGCTGAGCACGAAGTTTTTGAATCCTGAGTAACGTTACGTTATCGTACCGAAATCGAGAAACCTCAAACTAAATTTTAGTTCCAAATACGCTCGCGGCGGGTGCTGTTCCAACCGTCATACAAATTTCTCGATAATGTTTACTACTCGATTACGTTACGCAGTCATCCTTTATCCTGACCTGAGTATTGATATGAACATCACGATATGCCCTTTGGAACATTTTGGACACAGGAACGCGCGGCTCATATTGCTAGCACTAATTAGTGCAATAAAGTTGGCAACAAAATGGAGCACCGAAAGACCCGTTTTAAAATGTATATTTACTTACTTATGAAAGGTTAATCCTAGTATTTTTCATATCCGTACCTATTAGAATTCGTAATTGAAACTTCCGTGATACAGCACCTTGCACCTTGGGCCTCATCTGCACCTTAGGCCTCATCTGCACCTTTCATCAAGTGAGATAGGGGTCAATCACTGGTCAGTTTATAGTTAAAAAAAAAACAGCTAGCCCGCAAGTCACGAATGTCAAGGCTGACTGGCGCGTTGCGTCGTTTACGTATTTCGCCCCGCCCGCCGTGGTATCTATGTGGTGGGGCAATTTCTTGGGCCTTATGCCCCGCGGCTTTGCCCCCGTGAAATATTTAAAAACGGGCCAGTTCCCTATCCCGTGGGAATTTCGAAAAATCCCATCTTAGTGCACCTTAGGATATTGGTCCAGTGATTTATGCTGTGCGTTGTCTGCCAGTCAGTCAGTCACGGTACTGTTTTATAGATGTTCTTCCCTTCTTACTGTAGTTTCTCACCCCACTGCGGCGTGTATCTGATAGCGCTGACACATGTACCACTGTGGCCTGGGCTTTATTACATCTATTTATATTTATGAACATGCTACGGCGTCGAGCCAACCTGACTGCACTTTAGAGGGAATATCCTTGAAGATCTTGAAGCCAAGACACCTAACTACTCGTAAGTATTCGCTAGGATTTGGCGACCGCTTTGAATGGGTAACAGCCTCTCTTTGAAGAAACAAAATTGAACTTTTATTGTGACCTGCAGTGGAGCCTTTCCTCTGTAAGAGTCAATGTTTGGTGCTCAAAAATTTTGACGTTAAGGATAATTATATGAACGAGATATAGGATAGGAATAATATTGAGTTCGAATAGTTTTGGTTCCAAATAGGTGATGATCGCGGGACCGCGGTGGATGCGGAAAGCACAAGACCGGTCAGAGTGGAGAGCCTTGGGGGAGGCCTATGTTCAGCAGTGGACGTCTTTCGACTGACATGATGATAATGATGAGGTTTGGTTTGGTTTGTGTTGGTTTTGGTGATTGTAAAAGTAAAATGCAAACAGGCAAATGATTAGATGTCATTAAAAGCAGACCATTGACTCTGACCCCTATGCGAAATTAGTCGAAATTTCATTAGGTATTACGGTTACGAATAGATTGTTATTTCGGTTACGGTTTCGGCCTCATAACGTCATTGCTCAAAAAACACAGGGTGAGTGATCCAGATGGGACAATATGGAAAATCTGAAACTATTCAATGTAAAAAGCTGGTGCGGCGGCAGAAACGGCCGAAAATAGAAAAAATTCTAAGTATCAATCTCTCGGTCCGAATTATAATTTTGTTCCTGTCGGGTTTGAAACTTTGGGTCCATGGGGTCCCAGCGCTTACAAGCTTATTTCTGAGTTACAAAAGCGCTTAGTTGATGCAACTTGTGACCAAAGGGCTGGCAGTTTTCTCTCTCAAAGAATCAGCATCGCTATTCAGCGAGGCAACGCTGCCAGCCTTTTGGGCACTATGCCACGGGGGCCTTATTTAGATTTAATTTAGTTTTAAGTTGTAGTTTATTTAGTTTAAGCTTAGATTTAATGTCATTGTAAATTGCTTTTATTATGTAAATAAAGTAGCTTTTCAATGTAAACACAATTTTGGTAATCTGTAAGTCTACTTATGTATACTATAGGTACAGGCATTTGAAATACTTAAAAGTTTTTGCCTCTTTTTCTAGAAAACTGGGTACTTTGGTATTACGGCAGATTTAGTAATCATGGAATAGATTTAAAAAAGCATGTGTCTTGTGTACATGTATTATAGGTACTATACTAATGACATTTCCATATGAAAGTAACTAATGAAAGAGCATAACAATCTTCAACACGAAATTTCATACAATGATCATACTCGTACTTGTAATTTACTTTCAACGCTCACACTCGTTAAAAAGCAAGAAAACTATGTTGTCTCAAAGGAAAGTTGACATGCAAATAGGTATCAACTTCGTTCCAAACTTGTTAGAACAAGCCGAGTTTTGTCTCATAAGTATTCTCAAGTCTTCCTAATGACTTCGCTAAAAGAGCTGAGCATTAAGCGAGATCGTGCTCACTCGGTTATAAGAGAAGGACGGAGTTACATAATAGCTAGAGACAGGTTACACGTTAACAAAGTCAGAGTTTACAAATTACACTTACCTGTGAAAATAAGGCTAGAAAATAGTGTAAATCTGCGTGTGTACTGCTAACCAAAATGGCTTAAATTTTTCGGGTTATTATAATTAATTACTTAAGCTGGTAATTTTGTCTTTGTCTACTCCTATCTAAATTGTATCAAAATAATTAGAAACAACACAAAATTCAATTCCGAATCCAGCTAGATCTAGGCCAGACGCTCTGTTCAAAACGTCATGCAAATTTTCTCGATGGTGACACGATAACGTTACTACTGGATTCTTGTGCCCTAAGCACGACTTGTCGAATCCTGCGTTACGTTACGGTTATCGTATCGAGATCGAGAAATCTCATACAAAATTTTAGTTCCAAATACGCTCACGGGCGGGCGCTGTTCCAAACGTCATACAAACACGCTATAGTTTACTATTCGATTTTACGTGACGCAGGATTCGACAAGTCGTGCTTAGGGCATTGTTCTTGGTGTAAGCTCTAGGTTGGCAACGCATCCGCAAACCCTCCGGGGTTGCGGGTGTCTATGGGCAGTGGTGATCACTTACTATCAGGTGACCCACGTGCTCGTTTGCCTTCCTTGACGTATAAAAAAAGGATCTGTATTTTCTCCCATACATTGGAAAGTCATAATGTAATGCTTATCATAATTTATCACTAGTCGTAACTCTTTTTTTCTCTGAAACTATTAATTGTTCAGGATTATTATAAAATAAACTTAACCTAACCTATAGGCTGAAGCCGTGATAGCCTAGTGGTTTGACCAATGGCCTCTCAAGCAGAGTGTCGTGGGTTCAAACCCCGGCTCGCACCTCTGAGTTTTTCGGAATTTATGTGCGAAATTACATTTGTAATTTATCATGAGCATTTCGGTGAAGGAAAACATCGTGAGGAAACCTGCACACTCCTGCGAAGCAATTCAATGGTGTGTGTGAAGTTCCCAATGCGCACTGGGCTTGCGTGGGAACTATAGCCCAAGCCATCTTATTCTGAGAGGAGGCCTGTGCCCAGCAGTGGGACATAAAATAGGCTGATGATGATGAACCTATAGGCTTCTACAGGATGACCATAACAGAGTTCCTGAAACTTTTACGGTTTCAGAGAAAAAAAAGAGTTATGATATATGAGTTACCACACCAAACACAGCTTCTAACGTAAACAACACGACGAGCTCACTTTTCCTACCCCCATATATATCCCGGTATGCTCGCGTGCTACTCTGCCCAGGCCCGATCGCCCAATAATAAATATAAATAAATAAATATTATGTGACAATTGACACCACTTGACTTAGTCCCAAACTAGGCTAAGCCTGTACTACGGGTACTAGACAACGGATAAACATAGTTATATAGATAAATACATGCTTATATACATATTAAACATCCAAGACCCGAGAACAAACATTCGTAGTCATCATACAACCATCTGCCCTGACCGGGGATCGAACTTGGGACCTCAAGTTTCATAGTCAGGGTCTCTAACCACTGGACTATTTGGTAGTCAATACGCACTACCTGGTTTTTCTGTAATCTCCTTGTACTGTTTTGTGGTTTTCAATAAAGAATATTTGTATCGTCTTGTATTGTATGACTAAAAATTTTCGACGAAACAAAGGGACCCCATAAAAAAACTCGTGCTCGAGCTACTGTAGAACACAAGCCACTCCTGGGTCGAGCACGACTTTACGAATGCTGCGTAACGTTACGGTTATCGTATCGAGATCGAGGAACGTCATACTAAATTTTAGTTACGCAAATACGCTCCCGGGCGGGCGCTGTTCCCAACGTCATACAAACACGACAGCGTTTACTATTCGATTTTACGTTACGCAGCATTCGTAAAGTCGTGCTCGACCCTCCTACAAACCAAATGAAATCAGCAAACTGTTAAAACGGCGTCAGTTGAAACAATGATCTTACCACACAGACCCACTTCGCTTTTTATCTGCTTTAATTAAAAACGGCTTTACGCTCGCGTGGTTTGGACATTTCAATTAGTTCGGAATAGAGTCTAATCTCGTAAAGGGACCGTTTTGCGCGTGTACGTAAACTATTTGCAATAACGTTGACATTGTTTCGCTTCCATTAACTGCACTTTGTATGCATTTAACAGTAAAAATTGCGGCAACGCGTTTCTGTTTCATATGTGTAAGATTTAAATACCTCGACGTTTCGTGCGCGACGGGACGTTGCGTTCATGGTATTTAAATAATATGATGTTTTTACGTGAGTCCCGAGTGCTTTCCGCATCCACCGCGGTCCCGCGATCTTTACTAGGTCGTCGCTCCATCTTGTTGGAGGCCTACCGACAGCTCGTCTCCGGTCCGTGGACGCCATTCGAGATCCTTCTGACCCCGTCGACCATCAGTGCCCTAAGCACGACTTGTCGAATCCTGCGTCACGTAAAATCGAATAGTAAACTATAACGAGTTTGAATGACGTTTGGAACAGCGCCCGCCCGTGAGCGTATTTGGAACTAAAATTTAGTATGAGATTTGTCGATCTCGATACGATAACCGTAACGTAACGCAGGATTCGACAAGTCGTGCTTAGGGCACAGTTCTGCGAGCTATGTGCAACGCCCACTTCCACGTAAGTTCCGCAATTTTTCGGGCTATGTCGGTAACTTTAGTTCTACTGCGGATATCATCATTTCTGATTCTATCCCGCATATTATAGCGAGGAAAGAATCTACCAGCATCATCATCATCATCATGTCAGCCGAAAGACATCCGCTGCTTTACATAGGCCTCCCCCAAGGCTCTCCACGCAGCCCGGTTTTGTGCTTTCCGCATCCACCGCGATGCCGCGATCTTTACTAGGTCGTCGCTCCATCTTGTTGGCGGCCTACCGACAGCTCGTCTCCCGGTCCGTGGGCGGCCAAAAACCTTCTGACCCCATCAGCCATCAGTTCCATCGGTCATCAGACCGGACAGAGTGGAGAGCCTTGGGGGAGGCCTATGTCCAGCAGTGGACGTCTTTCGGCTGACATGATGATGATGTCCCGAGTGTCATGATAATGTGTGGAAATCGCGAAAGCTTAAATCGATACATAGTAACTCGGTACGGGCCCGAGTTTGCAATTCGAAAGGTCGAGGTAATAAAACACATTATTTAAGGAAAAAGGGGAGGCCTTTGCGCAGCAGTGGGACACCGTATAGGCTATTGAAAAAAAAGTCCCGAGTGTCATGCCCTCTGATCTTAAAAATGAACAAAATGACGAAACATTTGGTCGTCGATTGAAAATCCTTTTGTTGAATATTCCTTTGTACTCTGTAAAAAAACTAAAAATAAAATAAACTAAAACTATGTATAAACTGTATATAAAAAAGCTGACCCAGATCACTGCCGGGCGGTAAGGTGCCCAGAAGGCACGCTCGTTGGCAATGCTTAACCTCTGAGCTAATTAAAAGCCAGCCCTCTGGTCACCCGAAGCCTCTATCAGCTTGGCCGACAGTGACTCATAAATATTAGTCTCTGTAAAATAATTTTTGGACATGATATTTTTATTAATTTATTTGTGGTTTTAAATTTGTTTAATATATTAATTTTTTTACTTTGACGTGTATTAATATTAACCTCATTTTATTTCATTGTTACTCTTATAACCATGACGATCCTTAGAGGAGAACCAATTGAATCGTTAATTTATTTTACTATTTTATTCTTAATTTTGACAAAGTGCGATCATTGATATACAAAAATAGACAAATACGCCACCGCTTCTTACCGATTAGGTGATTCGGTAACTTAGTATCCCTTGATGTTTGACATTATGTCAGTCTAATGACAGCTAATGAGTGAGGACCGCATTTTGTTAGCGCTGAACAGGTGCGTGGCCTATCTTTAATGTTTTATATATCGATGAGTGCGATATTTAATTTATTTTTAATAATTTAGTCAAGTTTAATGTTGTTTTTACACTTTTGACGATTTCAATATAAATGCGTTCAACTTGACATTGTACAATTTATGATTCCTTCAATATATAATTATATATTGAATGAATAAATAATCTAATCTAATCTAATCATGATAATGTGCGAAAATTGCGAAAGCTTAATATAATACACAGCAAAATACGCCTTGCTAACATGGGTTACCAAGATACCGAGGAACTGTGTATGGAACTTGCTTTGTAAGCAGATTCCGCGGAACCCTTTAAATAGACACGGCTAATGGACCACTGCGCATGACCCGCGGACCGTTATGCCGTCTTGTCGTGACGTGACAAGGGACGGGACGTGAGGTGATTGTGCGCCGGAGAAAGATTGCTTTTCAAAGTTTGAAAGATTAGGAGTCGAGAGTAGAGTCGTTGTAATGGCAAACTTTTTTACAATACTGACATTTTTTTGGAATTTTCTTCCTCAATATAATTATTACCAACCTCTTTTTATACTGATTGTACGGGATAAGCCGTGATAGCCTAGTGGTTTGACCTATCGCCTTTGAAGCAGAGGGTCGAGGGTTCAAGCCCCGGCTCGCACCTCTGAGTTGTCAAATTCAAATTCTTTATTGCAATTCACATTTCAGTTCGATTTCAAAGGTCTTAGAAACTAAAACAAATACATATGACGCCCTGTAAGGGCACAGCAAAAATAATGACAGATGATGTCATACTAGTGTTACTATAGTAGGATGATTTGTTCGGAATTTATGTGTGAAATTGCATTTGTAATTTATCATGAGCTTTTCGGTGAAGGAAAACATCGTGAGGAAACCTGCACAATCTTACGAAGCAATTCAATGGTGTGTGTGAAGTTCCCAATCCGCACTGGGCCCGCGTGGGAACTATAGCCCAAGCCCTCTCATTCTGAGAGGAGGCCTGTGCCCAGCAGTGGGACGTAAATAGGCTAATGATGATGATGACGATGTACGGGAAAAGGGAATTTTCAAATAAAGAATGCCACAAACGCACACAATACCACTACGTAATGCAATTTCACGGTCTCAGTAATTTATCTATATAATACAATAAAGAAAAAAAAAGGGGGGGGGGGGTGAGGTGTACCTACAGCGTACGTATAATAATAAATATCATGGGACAATTGACACCAATTGATCTACTCCCAAACTAGGCAAAGCCGGTACTACGGCTCCTAGACAACGGATAAACATACTTATACTATATAACTTTTCCGTTACTTTATTTGGGTAAGGTTTTCGCGTGGAACTCGGACATGAACACGTGTTGAGGTCGGCCTTGTAAAAATGGAACAACGGATTGAACAGCCCATGGAAAGGACACCAGAGGGTCGAGCACGACTTTACGAAAGCTGCGTAACGGTACGGTTATCGTATCGAGATCGAGAAACCTCATACTAAATTTTACTTCCAAATACGCTCACTTACTATTCGATTTTACGTGACTCAGGTTTCGAATATTTGTTTGTACTCGGGTCTCTGACCACTAGGCTATACGGTCGACAACTAATTAAAATTTAGCTTAATGACGTGACCACGACTTTGCGCAATTTGCGGCGCGGCAAGCAATTTCTCAGTTCATTGCGCGGTCGAGACGCCTACCGCACTTCGGCTAATTAACAATGCCTGCAATGCATTAGGAAAACGCTCGCCGCCGTAAGTATTCAGTTTCGCGTTATAAGCAGATTCAATTAACATTGTCATGAGCTTAATTCACCCATTTTTACCCGGCTCCCTTTATTCCCTGAGTTATCTAAAAGGGACTTTGTCGTAATCTAACGGGTCATCAAGGGCCCTTTACCCTGATAAAGGAATGCGGAACCCTAATTTATCACCCCAAATGATCATCCCTGTTTTATTTTTTAACTCCAGTGTGAATTTTAAATGATGATACTTAATCTAACAACTTCAATTAGTTTCATTTGCTTGAGTTAAAAAGAGCTGGAAAAAGGGCTATTTTTTACAATTAAAATTATTAAGTAGTTGTAAAGTTGTGCTGAGTCATTTTAATGGTTATTTGTGATACGAGGTTGCCATAACGCAGACAGACGGGAGGCGCCATTGGCTTATCTATGCACTACAATTTTTCTGCCACTTTTTGAGGGGGATGAGGAACACACGTACAGCACACGTCTGCGCTCATGTCAAAATTTGTTACGTTCCTACAAACTCACACTAAAACAAAACTGTCACACAAATGCCAAAAACACGCACACAATCAACAGACCCTGATCATTTTATCATGATCAGGGGTGTTATAAGTTTGACCTGTGTGTCTGTGTATCTGTGTATCTGTCTGTGGCATCGTAGCTCGCAAGCGGATGGACCGATTTCAATGCGGTTTTTTTATTCGAAAGCTAGTTTAATCGAGATGGTTCTTAGCTAAGTTTCATTAAAATCGGTTTTTGAAATATTGAACTTTGAAATGACAATGTCGGGGGTTTTTCAACTTTTCTAAGTTGGTTAGGTTATGGTCAGACTTACTCGTAATGTTAGAGATATGGCAGAGGGGAAATCGCGCGTTAACATCTCCCTCAGATTAATGAAGTCAATAGATGGAAGGTAAACTTACCGTATAGTTATACCCTTCGCTCATGTAACTAATGCCATTTGTTAAAAAGAGACAACTGTATGCTCCGATTTCAAGAGTCTATAAAACTGCCTTTGTGCCACTGTAAAACGTGCCTATAAAATTTGAGGGTTGCCCTCGATTTCCCTGGGATCCCATCATCAGATCATGACTTGGTGACAATGGGACCACCTCAGGAGTATACCCTTTCGAATTAATTTTTTTTTTTTAAATCGGTCTACAATTGACGGAGTAATCGATGTACGTACATAAAAAAAAAATACATTCAGTGGAATATAGAACCTCCTCCTTTTTTGAAGTCGGTTAAAAAGCGGATACGCTTGACAGCTGCTTACATGGGGTCTGTGATATCTGTAACATCTCCATTCCTTTCCTGCTCTAAGGAGGTTGGTAAGGAAGGTTTTACAAATGAGTTGACGAATTTGAATTGAAAAATAATTTGAATTGAATCGAGTGATAAACCCGAACCGTTGCGGGGGTTTTCATCGGCACGAGTTTGTAAAACCTTGCCAACTCTGTGTCGTACGACATTTTTAAATGCATTTGTAGGAGAACAGCTAATTACGTAACACAAATGAAATTAGAAAAGTCGAAAAACCTCCGACACTGTCATTTCCAACTTCAATATTTAAAAAACGGGTGAACCGATTTTAATGAAACTTAGCTAAGAACCATCTCGATTAACCTAACTTTCGATTTAAAAAAACCGCATTGAAATCGGTAAACCCGTTTGAGAGGTATGATGCCACAGACAGATACACAGATACACAGATAAACAGACACACAGATACACAGACACACAGATACACAGGTCCAACTTATAACACCCCTCTTTTTCGCCGGGAGTTAAAAATAAACACTAGTTTGGTAACTAACAAAAAATTCTCGTCCTGAATAACCTATAAAACAGTACCGTGACTGACTGACTGACAGACAACGCACGGCCTAAACCACTGGACCTAGAGACTTGAAATTTGGCAAACATATACCTTGAGCTAAAAAACAATTACTTTGCTCACCCGCGACCACTAATGACAAATAGTTATATCTGTGCGGCAAATGTATGTTTCCATGCAACACCTCCGCCTCCACTGCTACACGAGCGTCAGCGTTTAGTATAGTGGTGGTGGTGATAGTTGGGTCTGTGTGGCATGTGTTGATTCGTGTAGCAGTGGAGGCGGAGGTGTTGCATGGAAACATACATTTGCCGCACAGATATAACTATTTGTCATTAGTGGTCGCGGGTGAGCAAAGTAATTGTTTTTTAGTTCATAAATATGGACCTCCGCAAAGTAACGCCTGATTCAATAAATTATATACCTTGAGTATCCTAGAGGTGCACTATCCTAGAGGATTTTGCGAAATTCCTACGGCTTAGGGAACTAGCGCATTTTGAAATGTTTCACGGGGGCAAAGCCGCGGGGCGTAAGCTAATCCAATATAATAATCTGATAAAGATATCTTCCATGGTTTAAATGCAGAGCAACATGGAGCGCGTGACCCAACCCGCCGAGACGGCGTTTTTCCTCCGGCGACGGCAGCCGTAAACGGATTCGACTAAGCCGCGGTGGGCGCAGACTGAAACAGACAGATGAATCACTATAGCCAACTTAGAAAAGTTTTCCGACATTGTCATTTCAAAGTTCAATATTTCAAAAACGGATCAACCGATTTTAATGAAACTTAGCTAAGAACCATCTCGATGAAACTAGCTTTCGACTGAAAAAAACCTCATCGAAATCGGTCCACCCGTTTGGGAGCTATGATGCCACTGACAGATACACAGACACACAGATGCACAGACACACAGATACACAGATACAAATGTCAAACTTATAACACCCCTCTTTTTTGTCGCGGGTTAAAAATATTTTTATCTACACACTTAATCACAAATCCTCTAAAATTAACAAAAACCTAAAACTAACTTAAAAATAACAAGAATAAAGATCAAAGTGAAATAAACGGGTCACTCACGTATGTCAGTCGAATTGAATTGAATTCGCACTGAATTCACGAACGCTGTCACCATCATAATATTCTTTGACCAGAGCGTCCAGTGTAATCAACGGCCAAAAAAAAACGTTTCGATCGCGTTCGCGTTTACGTCTGAATTAATCTGTATCGACAACGAACAATTCTCATACTATTTGACACCCGTAACGCGAACGCGATCGAGACTAGACGCTCTGGTCACAGAATATTATAGTGGTGACAGCGTTCATGAATTCAGTACAAAAATGAAACAATTTACGATACCTACTACAAATTCAAACACTGTCCACCGAAACCATCTACCCTCTGCAATTTACGTAGCACAAAATACTATTACTGAACAAATGAAACCGTCCCTGCACATTATAAACAAAAGACAAGCTACAAAATAACCCAGAAACCGCAAAGCCGTTTCCTAACGTAAATCAAAGTGATTTATGTGTCCCTGTGGGCTGTGGTTAAGCCAATAGTGACACAGCGAGAGTGATAACATAATTTTATTCCCTAAACAAAGCACATAGCGGATTTGACAACTCAAATCCTTGAACCAACATTCAATAATAAGTTTTACTCGCGACTTTGCTTAGAATTCGTAGCAACCATAAAACCCCTATTAAAAAACCTATAAAAAGCAAAAAGTAAGATTTCTGGGCCTTGCCCTTGAATTACGAACTATGTTTGCTTTTGCGCAGTCGGGTGCCGTCTTTTTGTATTTGTAGGTCTTTCGGTACGGTACTTAATTATGCACAATTTCAGCTAAGTCAAACATCGGGAAGTGAGTCTTTAACTTACAAGATTTGACCCGAACACACATACAACAATGGAACGCTCAATGCTCGGAATATCTCTGCGCGACAAAATTAGAAACGTAAACATTCGGCAACGCACCAAAGTAACCGATGTTGGGATCAAGTTTGCGAAGCTTAAATGGCAATGGGCAGGGCATGTGTGTCGCAGAGATGATGGTAGATGGAGCCGAAGAGAGCATTGGAGACCAAGAACAGGAAGCAGAGGCGTGGGCCGAACACCCACCCGATGGTCGGACGATATCAAGAGGGCTGCCGGGCCGACCTGGACCCGGAAAACATCCAGCAGGGTTGGAGAGCTCATCAAGAGGCATACGTCCAACAGAGGACACATACGTGCTGAAAAGAAGAAGAAGACACATGCAAACATTACAAGTTAGGTAAATAAATATAGAATATTTGTATTGTACTGTGTCTTGTTCTGTAATATAAAAATGAATTGCAAAATGTGTTGGTAAAAGCGCATAACTCAACAACGCCTGGACCAATTTCACCAATTCTTTTTTTTAATGTTCGTTGAAGTCCAGGATGGTTTTTACCGCGAGAAAAATTTGAATAATTTCTGGGAAAACCCTAAAAACAGCCGTTTTACTTTTCCCATACAAACGTTTTCTGTCACATTCCAAATCTTTTTGACAGAACGAAGTCTGTCGGGTCCGCTAGTTGTAAATGAAAGCTTGCAAAAACAAAACACGTAGCGTTTAAGCTTATTCGATAATGTGCTTGGATTAGGTTTTTCACTTATCCTTCGTAGATGGGTCACGTCACGAACTCGTAGCTTTTATATTTTATTTAGTTCTATTCGATTTCGGAATTCGGATTATTTTCAATGTCGTAGGATAGTTCGAATGACTTGCGTGTGTTGCTCCTTGTATACACTGTAAATAACCAACTTGGAAAAGTTCAAAAACCCCCGACATTGTCATTTCAAAGTTCAATATTTCGAAAAAGTGTGGACCGATTTTAATGAAACTTAGCTAAGAACCATCTCGATTAGACTAGCTTTCGATTAAAAAAAGCTGCATCGAAATCAGTAAACTCAGTTGGGATAACACCCCTCTTTTTCGTCGGGAGTTAAAAAGCTAAGTTTGAAGCTAAATGGCGTTTTGAAGCTTTTTCTTTTACATATATGTACCTATTCGAATCCTATGTAACGTAATCGAGTATTTTTATCGAGAAAATCTGTACGACGTCTGGGACAGCAGCCCCTCGTGAGCGTATTCGGTACCTACTAAAATTTAATGTGAATTTTCTCGATGGAGACACGAAAACGTTACTACTCGATTACGTTACGTAGGATTCGAATATTCATGCTGGGGACTCTGCGGCCGTAAGGATAGATAGACAGACAAACAAACATAGCGCAAGCTTAGTAATAAAATCCCGTTCGATACGGAGCCTTAAAAACGACGGATCTTTTTGGGGTTCAGTCGTAAATACTGTTTTTAATATTTTGCAATACGCTGTTTGACGGAAGTGAAAGACTCACGGAATCTCTTTAGACGAATATTGTGTAAGCACCATTAATCCGGAAAGCAACAGAATTACCTAAATTACGAAACTCCCATAAAGGAATAGAGGAAAAATTACAACCTTGTAAGCAGTTAAGTGTAACTTTCTTTGTTAAGCTCCAAGCACAAAGCACTTATGACGAGAGATGTCAAGGCTTTCCCCTCATACATATTATACTTGAACTGCTTGAACTTACATCAGAAACAAAGTATAGTATATGTATAGGAATATAGCTACATGCTCCTACCATATAAATAAATATAAAAATTCAATATTTCAAAAACGGGTGAACCGATTTTATTGAAACTTAGCTAAGAACCATCTCGATTAAACTAGCTTTCGAACAAAAAAAACCGCATCGAAATCGGTCCATCGGCTTGCGAGCTACGATGCCACAGACAGATACACAGATACACAGGTCAAACTTATAACACCCCTCTTTTTCGTCGGGGGTTAAAATTAGACTAACACAATAAAAAATAAATATACTTACAAAAGGCACAAAACATACAATTTATTCAAGGCGAGCCGTCTATTTGCTGGCATTTAATTTTGAACATAACGATAATAAATATGTGTGCGATCTTTACCAGGTCGTTCGTCCACCTTGCGAGAGGCCTAACACCACTTCGCCTTCCGGTGCGCGGTTGCCACTCCAGAAACTTACGACCCCAACGGCCATCAGTTCTACGACCAATCCATTCGAGCGGGAAGCCATTGGCTGTGGGTAGCACAAAACCGATCTTCGTAGAGATCCTTGGGAAAGGCCTATGTCCCGCAGTAGACGTCTTCCAGCTGATATGGTGTTGATAACGATGATGATGAAATATGTGCGTCTGCAGCACCTGATGAAGTCTCGCGTCTGACAGCCGGCAGCGAATACTTTAAGACAACTCCCGTGTTTATGCTCTAGTTTCTAAGTTACTTAGCAGTTCGCGTGAGTTCAGATCGATGAAAAAAGTTGCAAAATGAGTTTTTGAAAGACTTTATTTGGATACGCTGTTTGGCAAAGTTTGGGAACTGCAGAACGTTAAACACGATAAGGAAGGGGATTAGAACGAGCTTGGTTTATGATTAAGGGCGCATTTTAACCCCCAACGCAAAATAGGGGTGTTATTATATAAGTTTGCGTGTATATCTATGTGTCTGTCTATGGCATCATGGCTCTTAAACGGATAGACTGATGTGTATCATCACCGGCCTTTTTTACGTCCCACTGGGCATAAGCCTATAGTCCCCAAACGGGCCCAGTGCGGATTGGGAACTTCACACACATCATTGAATTGCTACGCAGGATTGTGAAGGTGTGGGGAACCACGCAGGATGTTTTCCTTCAATTACAAAATATGTAATTTCGCACATAAATTCCGAAAAACTCTGCGGCCGGGGGTTTGAATGGCCATAGGTCAAACCACTAGGCTATCACGGCTGACTTGTAACGGATCACTCACGTATGTCAGTTGAGTATAGCCCGACATGTTTCGGACTAATCCGTAGTCCTTCGTCTGGGGGTTCCTACAATAGTATAGGGTCAAAGTTAGGTAAGGAGTTCATTTACCATGTTTGCATAAACAATGATTTATCTGATCATGGGAAAACTGACGAGACGCGGGTGGGTCAATATTCCGTATCTATTTAAATATGTCTATGTTAAAGAAATACTGTTAAAATTAAGGCATGGACATTTAGCGAGAGCTCAGATTATCATAATGTATCTCTGTAACTTTACTTCAGATTTACCATTTAGGTATGCGTAAAATATTTCACCGCATGTACCATAATAACTCAAAACTTTTCCTTATAGATTATCTTTGTAACCAATCCGCAGTAACTTCCTTATTCTGTCAACAATAACTGCGAAAATACATATTTCTTAAGTAACCCAAACTATTATATATCCAACAATATCACTGGCCAGTTGTAAGCTCGCAAAGAATTGAATGTAGGCAATTGATTCGGATATTTAATAATGGCAAGTATTAGGCCGTGTCTCGATGGCATTGTAAATAGCAGCGGGGCAATGAGGCAACACCAGGGTTGCCAACACAGAACTAATATACCTAAGTGCGAGTTGGACTCGCGCACGAAGGGTTCCGTACCATTATCTATAAAAACCAAGGACGATAAAACCAAGAGGGCTGCCAATGGCTATACAATGTCGCGTTCCTGTAAAATAATGAGTCTTCTGTAGCTAGTTTCACTACAGAGAGGTTTCTGTATCATTAATTTTGTATGACACTTAGACCTCTGGCTAACACAATAGCGCCATCTAAGAACTGAAAAAAAAACGAATTTAGATGGCGCTATTATGTTAGCCAGGGGTCTAAATTTCATACCAAATGAATGGTACGGAGACCCCTCCTGGTAAAACTAGCTACAGCAGGCTTATTATTCAAAGGAACGCGACATCGTATAGACACTGGCAGTCCTCTTGGTTTTATGGTCCTTGATAAAAACAACGCAAAGCGATTGACAGAGCCATCTGGCGAGTAGCGGTGGTACTAGAGTTATTTTATTTTGTCTAAGAGTCAAGCTCGATGAGATAGCTGCCTAGTTCCACTACTCGTTCACAGATGATACAGACAGACAGATGGATTGACAGCGGAGACTTAGTAATAGGGTCCCGTTTTTTATCCTTTGGGTACGGAACCCTAAAAACCGGCCAAGAGCATGTCATACCATGCCTAGTGTTGGGTTCCGTAACCGTTACTACAAAGAAATGCAGTACCGATGAAAAAGTAAAACCGCCTTCAAAAAAAAACGTAAAATAATCCTCTAAAATAATGGTAAATAAATAAAATAAAATAAAATGCGTTTATTTCGGACAACAGAAACTAAAGCCTCGGTGCTTCATTCAAAGAATATTCCGCTCGCACCGCACTGACTTCATATTTCTGCTGCTTAGTGCCAGGCCATAAAACTTTAGGCTTTCGTTTCTGTTGTCCAAAATAAACGCATTTTATTTTATTTATTTACCATTATTTTAGAGGATTATTTTACGTTTTTTTACTAAGGTTTTTTTTTGAAGGCGGTTTTACTTTTTTGTTGAAAGGTTTTTATTTCACAATTTTACGTTGATTTGACATTTTCAGAATTATCCTCCAACTCCTAACCGTTAAGGAGTTGTACCTTCCATCATCAGCTCATCAACATAAGATGATGACTACCGGACGCAAATACTTGAATAGCCTTAGAAAATATATGAAACACATGATACGTACCTATAAAATGTGAGGGTTGCCCTCGATTTCCCTAAGATCCCATCATCAGATCATGACTTGGTGACAGTGGGACCACCTCAGGAATACTCCCTCAGGAATACTCAGGTATACACTCTTTCGAATAATGATTTAATATTTTCAGAATTATCCTCCAACTCCTAACCGCTAAGGAGTTGTACCTTCCATCATCAGCTCATCATCATGAGATGATGACTACCAGACGCAAATACTTGAATAACCTTAGAAAATATATGAAACACATAGTACGTGCCTGTAAAATTTGAGGGTTGCCCTCGATTTCCCTGGGATCCCATCATCAGATCATGACTTGGTGACAATGGGACCCTTTCAAATAAAAAAAAAATTTAAATCGGTCTACAATTTACGGAGTAATCAATGAACATACATAAAAAAAAAATACATACAGTGGAACGTAGAACCTCCTCCTTTTTTTGAAGTCGGTTAAAAAGGACGTATCGTTTGCGGGTGGTAGGACCTTGTTGCAAGGTCCGTCCGGATCGCTACCACCATCTCACTCGCTAATCCTTCCGCCAAGCAGCAGTGCTTGCACTGTTGTGTTCCGGTGTGGAGAGTAAGACAGCCGGTGTAATTACGGGCACAAGAGGCATTTCATCTTAGCTCTCTGGGTTGGTAACGCATCTGCAAACCCTCCGGTTGTTGTGTCTATGGGCAGTGGTGATCACTTACCATCAGGTGACCCACTTGCTCGTTTGCCTTCCTCGTTGTATAAAAAAAAAAATCTTCATGGCACTTACATCCTTTTGTTGGGAAGCGCAGATTTTCAGCAATAACTCAAAAACGGTAAATCCGATCGTGTTGAAAATAATTTCCGTTGACACTATTTATTAAGCGTTATGCGTTACGTTTGGATTTTTTTTCATATTTTTTGGACTAACGGTTTAGAAGACAATTTATATACAACTTTCGGAGCGGTTACTTCCGAAAATATTCGCTTATTCAAAAGTTCGTCATAGAAATCTCAGTGTTTTTAAAAGAGCTGTGGAAATTATGTCACACGTTGATGTTTGCTGAAAAAATATTTTTTCGACTCTTTTTAATTACTGTTGTTGCCAAAAACTCCTAAACATTTCCTGGAAAAATCCGATTCGTGTTTCTAAATAGGGGTGAGGAGAATGGTAACCCTAATCCGGAGAGACCCAAATCCATTTTATTGGAATTGCCCGTCAAATTCTTTATTTCAGTTTAGGTAAAAATGTAGTATTTCTATGATTTGGGTAAGGTTTTCGCGTGGAACTCGGACATGAACACGTGTTGAGGTCGGCCTTGTAAAAATGGAACAACGGATTGAACAGCCCATGGAAAGGACACCAGAGGGTCGAGCACGACTTTACGAAAGCTGCGTAACGTTACGGTTATCGTATCGAGATCGAGAAACCTCATACTAAATTTTAGTTCCAAATACGCTCACGGGCCGGCGTTGTTCCAAACGTCATACAAACTCGACAACGTTTACTATTCTACTTTACGTTACGCAGCATTCGTGAAGTCGTGCTCGACCCTCAGACCGTCTATAGTAAAATTATTGACACAAAAAAGCGTCTCGATCGCGTTCGCATTAACGAAGCAGTAACGTAACGTAACGGCAGCACCTCTAGAGGCACGTATGACGTAATCAACGTAACGTGGCGGTGATTGCTTTCCATCAGGTGACAGGGGAGCTTGTTTGCCCCGTAACAAAAAAAAAATGAAAAAAGGGCTGGCAGTTTTCTCTCTCAAAGAATCAGCATCGCTATTCAGCGTGGCAACGCTTCCAGCCTTTTAAGCACCATGCCACGGGGGCCTTATTTAGATTTAATTTAGTTTTAAGTTTTAGTTTATTTAGTTTTAGCTTAGATTTAATGTCATGAAAAAATAGCATGTAAAATAGGTAAATCTATACATGTGTCTGGCCTCAAGTTATTCCTATATTTTTTTCTGTAGAAAATTTACAAAACGAAGCAAATAAGGAAAAACCTTTATGCAGTGAACGCCGGAAGCGGAAGTCTCGTCACTTTGATTCACGATAACAATAATTCTTATTTATCGCTTCGTCACGTTGACAAATGTCAGAACCCGGAGATTCCGGGGAAAGCATTTATTATTAGCAAAAACATTTTTATTACTCACGTTAGTCAAAATACGGGTACGGACTTTGATGGGCTGTCTCGCCGAGGGTTCCATGATCTAACCAATAAATAAATAAATATCGTGGGACAATTGACACCAATTGGCCTAGTCCCAAACTAGACAAAGCCTGTACTATGGGTACTAGACAACGGATAAACATACTTATATAGATAAATACATATTAAACATCCAAGACCCGAGAAGAAACATTCGTATTCAACATACAAACATCTGCCCCGACCGGCGATTGAACCCGGGACCTCAAGCTTCATAGGTCTTCATAGGTTTCAGGGTCTCTAACCACTAGGCCATCCCGCAGTCGCATCGGAAATAATGATATTACAAAGTCAAGTTAAGTTACGTTTCAAAAAGATAAATTGGTTTCTTTGAAAGATAAATTGGTTTCTTTAAAAGATAAATTGGTTTCTTTAAAAGATAAATTGGTTTCTTTGAAAGATAAATTGGTTTCTTTAAAAGATAAATTGGTTTCTTTAAAAGATAAATTGGTTTCTTTAAAAAATAAATTGGTTTCTTTAAAAGATAAATTGGTTTCTTTAAAATATAAATTGGTTTCTTTGCATACCTACGCTACTCTATGCGTGAGACTAGCTAAATAAATGGTTAATGGAAATGTTTTGATGAGCTCCCGATATTTCGACGCAGTTAAATACATGCAATATGATTACGGGCAAACTCAATATCCCGTTTTCATTATGTCTAATGCAATTAACCGCGAATCGTTTAAAACTGTTATTTGCAATACAATACAATACAAATATTGTTTATTGAAAATCACAAAACAGTACAAGGAGCTTACAGAAACACAGGTGTGGTAGACAATAGGGTATACCTTACATATGAAACAAATACCAATTAGATGTTTACCGATAATTTTTTTGCATACTAAGCTTGTGTGTAGGATGGAGCACGCACACCATTGAAACAAAACACCAACTCACCGAGATCCTTGAGAAAATTAAGAAAATTCCAGAGTTGAATCCGATTTTTAATGAGAAAAATTACTTACTGGGAAACAGAGCTTCACCAAGCCCATAATTACACTGAATAATGATGGCATAATTTCCAAATTTCCTCTTTACACCGCACCGTATGAACACAATTTCCATTCAGAAAGCTCAATTCATCAAGGCTTTCACGAAAACGAATAATGCTGGGAAAATTGTTCGCCAAAAACACATTAGGGCTCCTTTACAAACCGCCATATTGTCTGAGACGCCTTGCAAAAATAGAGCGTTAATTTCCTCATTGTTAGCTGCAAGGCTACAGTGGTAATATTAAAACAGTAATGGAGCGGTTCCATGTGTATTTTATCAATACTCAATACTCAATTCCTTATTGCTCTTCCACAATGTAAGTACAAGTTGTTTAATTAGTATAATGTGATCATCATGGACCCTGTTGGGCACAGCAATATTTTGATGAGAGGACAACTTTTACATAATTATTGCACATGTCAATTATATCTAAAATAACTATGAGCATAAATTAAAATAACATTTTATACATTTATAGTATGCACAGACTATTGTTATATTCTAATATCTCTTTACTTATTTCAATTTTACATTATAAGTTATCATGTAGGTATTCCTTAATTGAATAATAGCATTTCTCTATCATTAACAGCTTAAGTTAGAGTCGTTTAGTATCGTGAGTTATTCGTGAGCACAATTCAATGATGTGTTTGATGATTTGATCCCAATCCGCATTCCCGCGAAGGAACTATAATGACCCATGCGATGCGATGGATGTGCGGATGGTAGGACCCTGAGCGAGGTCCGTCCGGATCGCTACCACCATGTTACTCGCTAATCCTGCCGCTAAGTAGCAGTGCTTGCCCACAGTTATTTGACCTGGAGACCCTATGTATCTCCTGGTCAACGTGCCAGTAAAGTAAAGTGTTCTGGTTTTGCTGTTCTAATAATGTTTTTTACACTTGTTTCTAAAATACTGTATTTTTTTCTTTCTCTTTATTTTCTAATGATAGAGTGAGTTTCTTAGTCTGTTTCATCTTTGGTTACGTATAGTACGTACGTATATTGTAAGAGCTAATGTAATTTGTTTTTAGAAAAAAATACTTTGTGCCAAGTTTCTTGCGGTGCATTCTTCTTGTCAATCGTGGGCTTTCCGAAAGCGCTGGTAGGCCTATTTGCTGAATAAATTTTTTTAATTTTGTTGAGTTGTGTTTTGGTGTGGAGAGTAAGACACAAGCCGAGGAAATTAGAGGCACAAGGAGCTCATCTTAGCCCTCTGGTTAGCAACGCATCTGCAAACCCGCAAGGGTGTCTATGGGCAGTGGTAATGGCTACCATCAGGTGACCCATTTGCTCGTTTTCCTACCGTACTGTATATTCTGAGAATAAGCCTGTGCCCAGCAGTGGGACGTAAATAGAATGGAGATGGTGATAACCATAACAATGCAGGTGGAGCTGCCATCATATTTTTTTTCATATTGCAAGTAGAGCGAAATCATTCGATGAAAGCGCACAGCCATGGCTTTCGAAACAAGCAGACGAGACAATTAATACATAAGTAAGTACCTAAAATGGGCGTTGGAACCATAGCACAACACTACCAAATGTATTTATTTCACTAACAAATGTATGGATCTTGTATTATCTGAAATATACAATAAATTAAATTAAATGTTATAGCCCAAGCCCTTTCATTCTAAGAAGAGGCCTGTGCGGCAAAATAATTGAGATGATAATAAAGTACCTAATAAAACATCACAAAAATACGGGTCAATGTATTACGTATAAAAAAAAATTAAATTCAAATCGTTGATTGAACTTCAGATAACATTATAAACTTCATGATCTCAATTGGAACATCCTTTTGTATTTTTTCCTCAACATTTTTTAACCTTAACATGAAACTACCGTGAGATTCAATCATAGTGAAATAAACGGATCACTCACGTATGTCAGCAGAGCAGCGGCGCGCAGTTTACGTCTCGCCACGGGCGTAGCGTGTCCCAGAGGAAGGACTACGGATTAGTCCGAAACGTGTCAGGCTATACTCGACTGACATACGTGAGTGATCTGTTTATTTCACTATAACCTTCACCTTACATGAGAAATCAATATTTTAGCAAAAGCATTTCGAATCAAACGGAATACATTAGATTAGTTCGTGTATGCGAACTCAACTCTAGTTAAGAGAATTAGTTCTACTCCCGACATTTCTGAGCACCTTATTTTCAATATTATCAGAGCCCCAAGCACGAATATTGGAATCCTGCGTAACGTAATCGCTATCGTATCGTTATCGAGAAACATCAAATTATATTTTAGTACCAAATACACTCACTGGCGGTACCAAACGTCATACAAATTTTCTCAATAACGCTCCACTCGATTACGTTGCATTCGAATGCTCGTGCTCGGGGGTCTGATGTTAACTAAAAAGGTGTTAATTTGCCAATCTTGGTGTAAGGGTAGGCACGCGACACGGAATGTCGATGATCAGGGTTCGATTCCAGGAGTTGGCATTTTTCTGGTTTTTTCTGTGTATTCATGTTTCAGTGAGTATTTTAAAAGTATGAAATTATAAATGATATTCACGGGAAAGCCGTAAAATCAAAAAATAAATATTGGGGAAAAATACAAAAAGATACTCGATTTGAGATCGTAAACAGTATTGTTTCTTTTCATCGCGTTTTCATTTCGTCGAAATCCCTTCTGATTTAAAAACTAACCTAACCTATAAGTACAACAAACAATGAAAAAATCCTGAAATTGTCCCAATTTTAGCAGAAAATAGCCTTCGAAATAGTTATGAAACGTTTTGTCGACAATTCAAGCGGCTCCCACAATTGGGTTGTCTAAAAAAATACCAATGCTTTTTATATTTTTATTGTACAGAAAAGTCAATTATAAGAAACCGATTTCGCTATTTTCTCATATGCCTGCCTAAATGACTCCTTATTTTTAAATTATTTATTGATTTTATTTAGGCTGATGACATCAGACCGGCCTTCCACACAGCTGCTTATTCAATAAATTTGTCGTTTCATTGCGCCAAAAAAGTACAATTCGGACCGCTATGTCAATAGTTGTCAATGGCTGTGAAGGGCAAATGAAGGTCATTGCTTATTATGCATAATATTAAATCAATTACATCATTGTTGAAATTAAAAAATTCAGGAAGCAATTCAAAAAGCACTAATCTTGAAATGGTTTCCGATTTACAATACATTGCAAAAAAATAGATAGCCCCAAATTACTAATGGCTACCACCAATCTTCGAACTAGTTTATTTTCTAAGGATGTTATACTAGACTTTAGAATTCAGTCATATATTTAACATTCTGTTATTTTTAAAGCTTGGTAACCTACATTGTTTATTTTCTTTGTCATCATATTTCCACCTTAGAATCAGGTCGTACTGAAGCGGGAAATAACACTGTCCCGCCGATTCTCGGCCGCGGCGGTGTACGCTATCCATCACGGAACAAAGGCCTAGGCCGACAATAGCCCTGAAATTGATTCTCTGCATGGCTATTACTACAGGTGGGCTCGACTAATACTAACCGGAAAATACTCAGTAGGCCAGTGCCCTAAGCACGACTTGTCGAATCCTGCGTCACGTAAAATCGAATAGTAAACTATAACGAGTTTGTATGACGTTTGGAACAGCGATCGCCCGCGAGCGTATTCGGAACTAAAATTTAGTATGAAATCTCTCGATCGCGATACGATAACCGTAACGTAACGCAGGATTCAACAAGTCGTGCTTAGGGCATAGTTCAGTCAACGACTGTTTGACAAGTTATTACGGCTAGCCCCTGGTTTATTTATGAAAAAACCGGACACATGCGAGTTCGACTCGCTTGGAGAGGGTTCCGTACGTTAATTAACTAAATTCGAATTTCCTATGTTACTTTTAATGCCGTAGTTTTTTTATAGGTTTTCCTGTATTTTTTTTTCTTAATTTTTGGCCCTGGGTGAGGGAATTTCAACGAGTTGGTCGGTTAGTACTTTTTTTCCAAAGCGACAATCTGGTTTGTTGGTTGATAGTAAGTAGTTGGGCTAAAATTTTCTAATTTCCATGGCGCATTTTTATTTTCATATTTGCGTTAGGTATACATGAAACAACATAAGACTCCAATTCTTGTAAAAATATGTTATTCTGCTTGATATTACTCAAGATTTTTTTTTGTTACAGCAGCGTAAAAAATACATAGCAAAAGAATTTTGATAAGCTCCAAAATAATTAGGAAATATGGCGGAGAAATTAGAAATATTCGAGTTTTACGCCAAAGAAATTAAATTGTAAATTTTAGAACTTATTCTAGGTTTTGGAGTTAATCCCGGGCGTCTCTATCCTGCAACCCCTGTACTAATCCATCCATCCATCTGTTTCTACTGGAATAGGTATGTAAAAATCTCACTTAATAGCGGTATACCGGTATTTTGTATTTGCTTGTATTTGTGTTGTCTTGTGCTCCGTCTTGATTGGCTGTTTCACTGAGTCACGTGGTTTATTAGTTTAGCCTAAGCCCAAAAAATGGTTCCACGACATAGATACCTTAACAGGCGTGGAAAATTTTAAGAACAAAAAATGCGACAATCAGCCGTGACATTCGTGACGTGCGAACTTGTGTCACGGAAGTGTCGATTGTGAATATTAATATGCTTTGCGTACTTAATTTAATATTTTGCAAATTTGCCATCGTGTATCGTGTAGCGGTGTAGAAACCATACGGATACGAAAAACACTAGAATCACCTTTCAGTAAATAGACATTTTAAAAAGCTATACTTGACAATCACGCCGTCCTCGCTAAGCAGGATAGCAGGATGATTCGACCGAATAATGTCGAGAGAGGCCGAGCACAGCCGACGCGTGTCGCCGCTCATTGGTGAGCTCCGATTTTCGATGTGCGAGTGTCATGTTTACGTGTACGTGTGCGTCATAGTAGTATGTGTTATAGTGACATATTTTCGTGCGTAGCTCAGTAAAATTAGATTTCAATGTATGGGAATTTTGGCAAAATGGATGGAGATAATTTTTCTGTGGGAATAGTTTCTATGCATGAGGAAGTAAAAAAACATTCAAAATTCAAAATTCAAAATTTTATTCAGCAAATAGGCAGTTGAATGCTCTTTTACACGTCATTTTTTTGAGTCTACCAGCGCTTTCGGAAAGACCATGATTGCCAAGAAGAATGCGCCGCAAGAAACTTGGCACAAAGTAATTTTTTCTAAAAACAAGTTACATTAGCTCTTACAATACGCAACCACAGACAAACTACACAAAGAAACCTCACTCTGTCATTAAAAGATTAAGAGAGAAAAAAAAAACCGCATTTTAGAAACAAGTGTAAAAAGTAATTATTAAAACAGCAAAACCAGAACACTTTACTTTACTGGCACGTTTTATTTGAGCAGGAGATGTATAGGGTCTCCAGGTCAAATATCTGTGAAAATTTAAATTACAAAGGGATGTATAGGGTCCCAGAATTAATACTATAATATAATACTTAATCTAAATGGCTTAGAGATGTATAGTCTCTAGGGTCAATTTAAACTAAATTAAAATCAGCAGAGGTGTAAAACGCCTCCACGGTCAAATAATAAGTATAATAATACATATACATAAACTGGAGATGTATATGGTCTCCAAATGTCAAATAACAAAAATTGATGAAATATACATTTCATGTCATCATGTCAAATAAATAAAACATTATTTTTGTCAATTGTATTACAATTAGTACGCAGCGGACAACGGCAACAGAGCCGGACACCATACACGAATATCTTCGGGACGCAGCCAAGTCACATTGATGTCCTAATTATCTTCTGTTTTCAACCTTGGCCAGGTGGTGCCATCACATAAGTATTCATCCACTTTGTAGTATGCTTTTTCACACAACATCAAGTGTCCCACCCCCTCCCTTGGGTGCATGCCCCCCTACGGACCTGAAAGTGTCCCGAATCGTGGTTTTCTTCAGTTTTAAAGAGAATATTTCACGATACTTTTTTTTACATTTTTTTTTTTTTGTTAAATACCTCGTTTTCTCAAAAAGTACGCAATTAACGACCAAAACGTGTACTACCAAACTAAAGAATGGATTATACTCTTTAAAATGAGATATCATTTATAAGTAAACTATTTAAAATAACTTTTCTATACTGTTTTGAATATTCATTTTACCACATCAGGTACTTTTAACATGAAACTACCATGAGATTCAATCATAGTGAAATAAACGGATCACTCACGTATGTCAGTCAAGTATAGCCCGACATGTTTCGGACTAATCCGTAGTCCTTCCTGTGGGAGCACATGCTACGCCCGCGGCGAGACTCGTGCGGCTGCTTGGCGCACCTGACGGCGCCTCATAACTACCCTCGTTTTCATCGTCATTTTTACTATTTTGTATTTGTGTTGAATACTGCGGCAGGTTTACTAAGGTTTCGTCAAAAAACGTTTGGCAAACTGATCCATATCCCAAATGTTTCATCTGGTCAAAATGCATTTTTTCAGAAACTGTAAATATTTCAGGATTTTTATAAAACCAACCTAACCTCACCTATAGAGTTCCACGAGATGGCTCTGAAATAAATCCTGAAATATTTACAGTTTCGGAAAAAAAAGCATTTTTACCAAATGAAACATTCGGGAAATGAATCAGTTTGCCAAACGTTTTTTGGCCAAATAGAAGGACACCACTGACACAGATACAGCTAGGATGAACGAGCCTTTACAAAGTGATGTGGTTAGTGTAGTTGTGCTACCTTACTTTTGACAATAATAAAAATGACGATGAAAACTAGGGTAGTTATGAGCCACCGTCAGCTGCGCCGAGCAGCCGGGCGAGCAGAGCCCCGGCGCGCAGTTTACGTCTCGCCGCGGGCGTAGCGTGTGCTCCCAGAGGAAGGACTACGGATTAGTCCGAAACATGTCGGGCAGGGCTCTGCTAACACTCAACAACCTTCCAGACTCGATTCCCGTGATAGACGGAATATGTACCTACAAATATCATATCATACCTACAAATTTGTACGGAACCCTCGGTGTGCGAGTCTGACTCGCACTTGTCCGGATTTTTTTGTTAAGTGTTTCATAATACCTGATCAATAAATAGTTACTCTATCACGGGAATCGAGTCTGGAAGATTGTTGAGTGTTAGCAGAGCCCTGCTCTTAAGCAATATGTACGCGGTTATACTTTATACTGCTCACTGCCATAAAAAAGTAGATTTTCAGATTCATCTGATTGGTTAGGCTATAAGACCTATCTTCATACCAAATTTCAAGTTTCTATTACAGCTGGAAGTACTTAGTTCTATAGTAGGTTTTAATTAAGTATTGTACCTATATTTTGATTGCGTTGACTTAGAAGTTCGAATTTTTCACAACTTCAAGGGACTGCAGGCTTGAGTATTTGACATCAATTTCAGCATACTACCTCCACGCGTTCCAGAGAAAAAGGATCTTAACAGACAGACAGGCAGGCAAACAGACAGACGGACTTGCAACAAAGTGAGCCTATAAGGGTTCCATTTTTCCTTTTGAGGTACGGAACCCTTAAAATGCAGTTAAATTATTTTAATTTTAAGTTAATTGAGTAAAAAACTAGCCTAACCGCCCTTACCGTTTAAGTACCTATGTGATAAATTCAATATTCAAAATAGCATAGAAGAGTTAATTTAAACAGTATATAAATTAATGATACCTCATTTTAAAGAGAATATTCCATTCTTTATTTTGGTGATATAACTTTTGGTCGTGAATTGCGTATTTTTCGAGAAAACTAGAGTTTTAACAAAAAAAAACGAAAATTTATGAAAAATGCCCATATTCAGTGCCCGATAGCACAAAAACTTAAAGAGATATCGCTTTGGTATGTATGAAAGGTTGATAGTAAATTTAACGAGTATTATTTCGTCCTTAAATACTTTTCATGTGTCGTGAACAGTTTTCTTTAAAACTGATGAAAACCACGACTCGGGACACTTTCAGGCTCCAGGGGACGCACCCACGGGAGAGGGGGGGGACACTTGATATTCTTTAACTTCCCCATGCATAGAGACTATTCCCATAGAAAAATCTTCTCCATTAATTTTGCGCAAATTTTAAGCTAATTTAACGTAGCTATATATATGGGCGTTATGCTTCCATATCTCTATAGTTCGCTGTAGCCGACCCCATCATTATTAGCAATTAAGCTTTGAATGTACGGGGCCGAAACGATAGGGTTCTTCGCCAACTTGAAAGCTTGTTTTCAATGTCGACTTTGACAAGGTCTGGCAGTTGTTATTGTCAAGTCATAACAGGTAAGTGATTAATTGATCGAATCAGGCGTTACTTTGCGGAGGTTCATATTCATGGACTAATAATAATAACCTAACCAACTTAGAAAAGGTGAAAAACCCCCGACATTGTCATTTCAAAGTTCTTTAATGCAATTTCTAATTTTTCAGAACGTTTAATGAACGGCTTTATAAATTGTACACTTAGCAAGCTAGCTTAGCTTAGGCAAGTGTTTTAGGAAATAATTAGAACGATTTCGGGGTTTTCTCAAATTTTATTAAGCACCAAGTTATTCTGAACTTAAAGTACAAGCGACCCAGATAACACTTATTTCTAAAACTGTGTTTGCTTTTAATCCCGCGTTAAAAAATATGCGGTAATTTAAATTTAAGGTCAGAGTTCAAAATTAACAAAAACATTTTAAAATAAAACACTCTCGCTATCTACTTCTTAGGGTTCCGTGCCTCAGAAAAAAAAAGCTTAATTATTAATGGGATCACTTTGTTGTCCGTCCATCCAAACATCAGTGCCCTAAGCACGACTTGTCGAATCACGTCACGTAAAATCGAATAGTAAACTCTAACGAGTTTGTATGACGTTTGGAACAGCGCCCGCCCGTGAGCGTATTTGGAACTAAAATTTAGTATGAGATTTCTCGATCTCGATACTATAACCGTAACGTAACGCAGGATTCGACAAGTCGTGCTTAGGGCACTGTTTGTCAGACCCTGAAGGATAACAGCCAGACAGACAGCTGGAGAAACCCTCGTCGGACAGAATATTTATTGCCCACGCTGAAACGGAGACTCTTCACTCGCGCTTCTCGCTCGCTCTGTCAATAAAATCAAGTTTAAAAAAAGTTTAATATTTTAAAAACGCGTGAACCGATTTTAATGAAACTTAGCTAATAACATCTCGATTAAACTAGCTTTCGATTACAAAAACCGCATCGAAATCGGTTCATTTGTTTGGGAGCTGTGATGCCACAGACATACACAGATACACAGGTCAAACTTATGACACCCCTCTGTTTCGTCGGGGGTTAATTAAAAAGGGACTCCATACAAGAAACGCGTTTGTACTAAACAGTTACTGAGCGTCGAGCACGATTTGTCGAATCCTGCGTTACGTTACGGTTATAGTATCGAGATCGAGAAACCTCATGCTAAATTCTAGTTCCAAATACGCTCGCGGGCGGGCGCTGTTCCAAACGTCATGCAAACTCGACAACGTTTACTAAATATTCGATTTTACGTGACGCAGGATTCGAAAAGTCGTGCTAGACCCTATGAACCCTTCAAGTTCGAATCAGACTCGCACTTGGCCGGTTTAAAAAACACGTTGGACCTCTAACTAGCTTGCATAAATCATGTCATGCCAGCTTTGTACTACAGGTTTGTTGTCCTTTATTATATGTCTAAAGCATTCCAAACATTTCTGACCCTGTTTGATTACATAAATTATATGTAAGTGTTGTCTGAGGGCTGTGTACCTACGGCTTAATTCTGCACTGTGTAAATGTAGAATCCTTTTGTATGTCATATCCTGTTAATATTGTAATAAGTGTTTAATATTGGAGTAAGTGTTATAAGTTTATATTATGTTTTGAATGTTTTTTACTGCATTAGCAAAATTTCTTGATAAGTGTAAATGTAAAATGATTTTATTTTTATACTAGCTGTTGCCCGCGACTTCGTCCGCGTGGAATTTGTTTATTGTTACACCGCGGAAACTAAGTATAAGAGCTCTATAAGGAATCTAAGTAACAAAATAAGTCCATTATCTCAGGCGTGATGACGTTTGAAACTCTTTACTATGGGGTTGAGCGTAGTGGTTCGCTACTTATCAATGTCCCGCAAGAAAGAGTTATATTTGTGTAGTTTTTTTTTGCCGAGGGGCCACGCCCCCCAAGCCCCCCCCCCCCTCCTATCCTTGCTGGGGCGTAATGGTTCGCTACTTATCAATTTCTTGCAGGAAAGAGTTGTGTTTGTGTGTTTTTATGGCGGGGGGCGGCGCCCCCCGAACCCCCTTCTTTGCTTACTGCATCGTAGTGGTTCGCTACTTAGAAATGTCTTAAAGGAAAGACTTGGATTTGTGGTGTTTTATGGCGGGTTTGTTTTAAGTAATCGTGCAAGCAAGCGAGCAAATTAACAATTCCAGTGTCACCCTTATAGTTCCAAATACCCTGTGACGGACGGACACATTTTTCCGACATAAAAAGTATCCTATGTGTTAATCCAGGTAATAAGCTATCTACATGCCTTTCATTCCAATACAGTCTTAGTTGGACGAACTATCCATTTTTTATTTTAGATTATGTTCGTGTAAGTTTTAAATCATCATTTAAGAGACTATAATTAACCATTAACCAAAACTATAATCGTTAATAACCGAAGTTTTCGCGAAATCAACAATGATTCTTACAAAACTGATTGATAAAATTATTTAAATTGACGTAACTTTTTTATTTGTCAACCGATTTCAATGAAATAAACACTAAATGTTAATCCAAGGAAAGCATAATACATCAGTGTAAACCGTATTTTTCTAGGTTAAGCCGTTTTTGAGATTAGCGTGAACAAACGCACAGACAAACAGACAAACAGAAAAGAATTTTAAAAGTCGTTGTTTTGGGTCCTACTGCGTTAATAAATAGCCCTAGTAACAGTTTTTCTCAAATATCTTCAATGTACAGACACGGACTTGTTACAGATTTATTACATGTATAGATATAGATATAGATAGAAGATATAGAATAGATAGATAGATATAGAAGATATAGATAGAAGAAGATTATAATAAATAAAGAGACATTTGGTCGCCGGGTGAAAAACCTTTTGATGGATAACCCTCTATATTCTATTACTGAATTTTTAGATATTTTTCCTTGACATTGTTTTTATGTTATTTTATATTATATTATTGACTTTGTTCTTAATGTACTTAGTTATTAATTATGCTGTGACGATCCCTATTGGAGATATGGTTTTTTGTGGTGTAGTGTTTTTATAACATTATTTTAATTTTTTTTTTTGCCTTGACAACTCTCTTCTGGGGACGAAACTATTTTGACATTGTATTATTATTCATTGTTTTATGACTTATTATTTTCGTTTGTTTATTTCATTTATTGACGATCTCAACAGAAATTCTTATATTTTTGACATGTAGTATTTATATAATGTAATTTTAATGTTGAGTAAATAAATAAATCTAATCTAAATCTAATATTAGTATAGAAAGTATAGAATATAGGATAGAAGTATTTATTTATCTTTATTAAATTAATAACAGTACTAAGTAAACAAAGTTTAATGAATGTTGATTTTGCCTGAGCAAGAAACGCCCACCATCCCTTAACGTAAAGGCCTTTCAATACAATATCAGATTGAGAGCTTACGATAAAATAATTAATTCTATCAAATTCCGGAGGCTTCTTCCTGATGTTCTTTTAATATTTTTGGGGAGAAACTGGCTTTATTTTTATAGTAATAGAGGAAAGGTAACGGTGTAGAAAAGATTTAAGAGATTAGTACCAGAGGGCCAAGCACGAATATTTGAAGCCTGCGCAACGTAATCGAGTAGCAACGTTATCGAGATTTGTAGGCCAAGCACCAGTTTTCGAATACTGCGTAACGTAACGTTATCGTATTGTAATCGGGAAACCTCATACTAAATTTTTGTTCCAAATACGCTCACGGGCGGGCGCTGTTCCAAACGTCATACAAATTTAACGATAACGTTTACTATTCGATTACGTTACGCAGGTTTGGAAAACATCGACCCTCTGAGACCTTAGTATATCTAGGAATATTCGAATCCTGCGTAACGTAATCGAGTAATGTCGAGTAGTAACGTTATCGAGATTTGTATGCCGTTTGGAACAATGCCCGCCCGTGAGCGTATTTGGAACGTATTTTATCAACACACATAATTATCTTAAGTCCTCTATTATGAGTTCAAAAACCGTAAGTAATGACCATCATTACGACAGTCAATTCTCTTCTTCAAAAACCAATAAAATTTAGGAAATAGGCCTCAATTTAAAAAAAAAACCATACGAAACGTCAGCTCGATATGTATGTATGTATATCTCTTTATTGCACAAAAAACAAAAAAATACAGATAACAGAACAAAAGCAAATGTACAAAGGCGAACTTATCCCTTAAAGGGATCTCTACCAGATATGTTTGTCTATGATTAAAAAAAACCATATTCGTGACAGGTAATTATGCCTTCAGCTTCTGAATCCATCATAGAGTACTTATACCTAATTATGTGTGTGGATAAAGTAATGTACTTATGCAACTCTACATTCATAATTAGGCCTTATAACACTCATTATGTAACAGTCGCATAAACTACTACAGTGTACTTTTAACATGAAACTACCGTAAGACTCAATCATAGTGAAATAAAAACGGATCACTCACATATATAAGTCGAGTTTAGCCCGACATGTTACATGCCCGACATGCGTCTCGCCGCCGCTGGGTCGTGCGCTCCCAGAGGAAGGACTACGAATTAGTCCGAAACATGTCGGGCTAAACTCGACTTATATACGTGAGTGATCCGTTTTTATTTCACTACTACAGTGTAGTAGATAAAGTATTTTGTTTTTATTTCTTTGTGATTTTCTTTTATCTAAGATAAAAAAGGTTACTATTATAAAGGTTATAAAGTTACTATTTGGTAAATACAAACTGTAGTTAAGTAACATTGTCGTTACATATTAACTACGTTGTGATAAAATATAAAAATATTCCTTCCTTATTGTATTTACCTACATTTTTATCTTTTATCGTAACACCACGCGCTTGAAAACTTCATTATAAGAGAAAATTCACTAGTCACTAATTCAATATACCTAATATTCCTAAAGCTAGATAACAGTCACGTACTATGTAGAGCTCGGGAAATTAGGGCTTAATTTATAATATTAATAGACAGTACTTATCTTATTATTAAAAGTGACACAGTTTGTCGTCATAAAACAGACGCGGAAAGTTTTCATGGCACTTGAAATAGTAAGTAAGTAAGAGACAGACGGACAGACGGCAGAACAGACAGACAGACAAATAAACAGCGTAGCCTTCGTAATTGAGACGCGTTGGCTCACTTTGTGACCACGCAATAAGAAAATACTACCATTTACCTATATCTATAATCTGTTTTAAATGATTCGCGGTTAATTGGATTCGACATAATGAAAACAGGATATTGACCGCGATTACCTTGTAGGTTTGATGAGCTCCCAATATTTCGACGCAGTTGCATGCATCATGATCACGGGCAAACTGACGAAACGAGGGTAGATAGGTACTAATGTTGCGCAGACCGGGCTCTGTCCACAGAGTACCTTTTTATAACTGAGATAGAGATGTCACTTCAACCTTTCGCACACGGCGACATCTAGTGCTGTGTGACGGCAAAATATGCGATGACGTCATTGACGTCTAGTTTCCTAAATGTTAAAATAATTTACTTTGAGCAATTGCTATTACACCATGTTCTATTATATACATTAGAACATGGTGTAACAGAAATTGCCCAATTTCCCGTTTTGATGAATTTGATAATTATTCAGTGCTTTATTTATTACACATTTTCCTTTTAACAGGCATTCCAACTCCAACTTAGACACCTGGTCAATGTGAAAAACCACAGATTAGAGAGATAATCGCGGCCATTATTCATTCGTTCCGTTCCACTTATACCTTCACTGTACGTTGTTTTTAGTAAATAAAAAAATCTAAATAAATATCAAAACCTCCTAAATTACTAAAAATCTAAGTTTTCGCACCAATTTATTAGGGTTTACTTGCAGAATGATACGCTAACTCAACCAGTGTCCATATAATATTCTATATAATATTTTAGCGTAAGAAAAACTGATGCGTGTAATGATATTTTAGATAAGACATTACTATAATTAAAAAAGGTCGATGTTACCAGTGCTCACAAAATAAATAAATAGCATAAACGCATTTTTAAACAAGGAAAGATAGATGAGAGCATTTATTAAGCGAAAATAAAATATTTATTCCAAAATTTAAAACTTCAGTATAAACTATATTGATATTAGCACCACCTATCGACGTGTGACAACAACTTTATGTCTAAAACCCAACCAAATAGAATATTACTTAAGTATATACTATACAACGTAACTTGAGTGACTACTGAAATTAGCTGGACAACCAAGTGTACATTTTGTTCTAAGTTATACCACCGTGGCTCTGTCTACAAGCATTATTGCGCGCCAACTGCCAGTTTGCCCGTGATCATGGTGCATGCAACTGCATCGAAATATCGGGAGCTCATCAAACCTATAAGGTAATCGCGGTCAATATCCCGTTTTCATTATGTCTAATCTATAATCTGACTTTTGCACCATTTGTAAGTTAGGAACAGCTTTACCGATATTTATGATCTTTCACGAAAAAAAATTTGGTCATCTATCACCAGCCTTTTTTACGTCCCACTGCTGAGTTGTAGTGAGAATCACTACAACCTAACCTAATTCTTAGCTCCAATTTTGACACGTTAATATCTCAATGAATAACATGTTCTGGTGTAAGACATGGGTACTCACGGATAGCTGGTCTCCTGATCTAACGAGTGGCAGGCACATTTCAGGCCTGCAATAATCACAGACGCTGTATTTTCAGCGGAAACACCATGTGTTATTGTCGAACTTCAAACTGACATTGCCACTAGAATAACACGTGCCCAGACACATATCAGGTACCAAATTAACCGCCCAAAGCCACGCTATCGCCCTGTAGTCTCGGTTTTACACGACAAAGCATATTTCAGCAACTTTCAGTCACACAAACGTCAGAAATTTAATTATAACAACAGTAGGTAGTTGTTTTGAGAGAAAAACTTTGACACCTTGTCAGAGCGTTCCGTTTCACGGAACCTACGTTTCGTTTCATCGCACACTAACCGCGACTCGTTGTACAAGCTCGAAACTTCGTCTTACCACGAATTGTCAGGGACACCCGCCGCGTGCTCGTATACAATTAAAACACGTCTGCGCGTAGCGCCGTGGTAGTTTGTTAAATTTGGAAGTTACTAAGCGGCTGACGAGAGTTTAACATCCCGTCAAACGAAACGCGTTCCTGAATTCCCTGGCCGTGATCTGTCACACTGACAGTCTGGCGGCGATCCCCTTCCTGGGTGGGCGCATGTCACTCGTGCGCGTAATTTGACGTAAAAACGCCGCGTAAATAAGCGCAAACGCGGTACCGCGATGTAATTCCAACCACCCACGCGTCCGCGTAAGCGCGTCGCACCAGACCCGATGCATTGGCAGGCTGTGAACATTTTTGTGACGTCCTCTGAGACGCAGTGTCAGTAGGGTTTGTGAGGAGTGCGTATATGTGTCGCGGAGTGACGTGTGTGCATCGAGGAGCGCTGCCGTTCTCACCTTCCCCGTAGGCCTAAGCTAGCTGGCGGCTTAGTGTGCTCGCACTGATGCCAAGGACTTCAAAGCCTTCTAGTTTTTGACGCCGCG